>MU558737.1:1392478-1404214 GCA_024362625.1 Silurus asotus | reverse complement strand
TAATAACAATAACAATAATTATATATATAATACATATTATTGATAACTTGTCATGTAAAATGGTTTTCTAATTCAGCTTTATTTTATGTTCACATATAAAAGTAAAGCATTTTTATATTTTGCTCTATACAAAACATATATAAATATAATATAATAATATAAATTTCTAGATTATACTGTATCAATGTGTTGTGGGTAATAAAAAAAAGGAGGGAGCCTTATATATGTTGTTTTCTTTGTTTCTTCTAAAGTTTTCATGTTCGAAATTAGCATCTTTATTGCCAAGAATTATAGGTTGCAAGTACAAGAAATTTTCATTGTGTTATAAAAAAAAAAAACACTAGGAAAATAAAATAACACAATAATAAATAAAGGCAAAAAACATTAACTATAAAGGTTGTGCATGGGGATGTAAAATGAGACAGTGCAAATATCATTTTTCGAAAAAGATGACTATCTCTTAGGATCGTGATAATCTTCCCAAACCATGTACATTTGCCTCTCTTGATTTTCTTGGTAATGTGCGTGTTTTGTTCATTCTCGAGAATTGGGACTTTTATTTTGTAAAGCGGAAGAGGACTTTTATGATCGCTCTAGCGGCTTTTCAGACTTCCTTCCGGTCGGAGGCTGGTTCACTTTCCTGGAAGACGATTTCAGCAGTAGCAGCACTAAACATGATGGTGAGCGTTTTTTAAAATATATATACACAACTTAATAATTTAGAAGTTACATTTAATAAAATGCACGCGTTTTTAATGGTTTAATCAGATTTCTAACAATATAGGATGATATATAATAATGCACGTGTATCAATTGGGCCTGTTATAGTACAATAATAATAATAATAATAATAAAAGGCTTTAAAATCTAAATATCATATTATAAATGTTTTTGCTTTCCATTCGGGTGTTTGGTTATTATTAAACTGGATGCTGCCACGTGCATGAGGTGACCACGTGGTTGAAGAACAGACCATACGTGCTGAATTATAGCTGTGAAAAGTGACTGACCCAATGATTAGACTCACTACCCATCTGACCCTGTTTATGGGATGGATTATATTCTCTTATATGAGGGTTCAGTCTCCAAATTTGCCCCAGGGTTAAACCTGAAATCTGGTATGAACGCCTCGTGTATAACCTTTTGTTTTTCTTTCGTCTTTTGTTTTCAGGAAGGAAATAATGGCCTCACTGAAGCTCCAGGACGTTCAGGCATCAACTAACATTCAAGAGCTTTAAATTTTAAGTTGCAGATTAGCTGTAGAAAATCCTTCTTAGGAAATGTGTCAATTCTTTTAACTAATGTAAAATAGTAAACGATAACATTACTTTCTTTCTTATTTCTTTCTATATTTCTTTGGATCTTGGTGTGATGTCTAGCTTTTAAAGATCTTTTGGTCTACTTAACTTTGTCAGGCAGGTCATATTCAAGAGATTTCTTGATTGTGAACAGGTGTGGCAGTAATCAGGCCTGGGTGTGGCAAGAGAAATTAAACTCGTGTATGATAAACCACAGTTTTAACAGGGGGCAAACACTTTTTCACACAGGGCCGTGTAGTTTTGGATTCTGTTTACCTCAATAATAAAAACGTTCATTTAAAAACTGCATGTTGTGTTCACTTGTTATCTTTTACTAATATATATATATGTGTGTGTGTGTGTGTAATATAAGGTTTGCAGACACCTGGTTATAAGTACGGTATGTGATGTTTGAGCATTGTATTACACAGTTAGTCCCAATTTGCTCTTATAATTGCCTCCACTCTTCTGAAAAATCGTTCCACTAGATTTTGAAGAGTGCTTGTGGACATTAGTGTTCATAGCCCATACAAGCGTTAATAAATTTTGTCATGCTGGAACAGGTTTGGGTTTCCTAGAGTTCAAGTGAAGTGGAAATTTCATGCTTTTGCATGCAAAGACGATCATCACAATGTGTGTGTGTGTATATATGTATATGTATGTATGTATGTATGTGTATATATATATATATATATATATATATAAAGGGGTGTAGCGGTACACATAATTCACAGTTCATTTAAATTTTCTTACAGTTGTGGATGGAGGAAGAAATGGCAAAAAAAAAAACCATGCTACATTTTAAAACAATTATAAATAAAATGCATGTTTGGTTATGTAATATATAAATGCTGTTTAATGTAAATGTGTCCCTTTAAACCAAAAGTACAAATGAATGAACATGTGGTTGGTGTTTTGAGTACTACATGTATTAAATAAATCAATCAATGCAGCTAACAACTTAATAGTCAGTGCTGTCAATGAAGGCCCAGTTCACATACAATACAACACATATAACAATGACATTATAAGCAGTGAAGTGAAGAACACTGATGATCTCTTCATCATGGCACCTGTTAGTGGGTGGATTCATTTATTAGGCATCAAAAGAAATTTTGTCCTCAAAGTTGATGTTAGATGCAGGCGAAAAATGGGCGAGTGTAAGGATTTGAGTGAGTTTGACAAATTGTGACATCTAGACAACTGGGACGGAGCGTCTCCAAAACTGCAGCTCTTGTGGGATGTTCCTGGTCTGCAGTGGTCAGTGTCTATCATAAGTGTTCTAAGGAAGTGGTGAAGCAGCAACAGGGTCCTGAGGCTCATTGATGCACGTTGGAAGCGAAGGCTGGTCCGTGTGGTCTGATCCACCTGCTGGTTCTGGTGCGTATGTTCCTGTATCTCCTTCTTGGTGAAAGGAGGTTAAACCGTTTGTGATTGGGATGTGAGGAGTCCAGAAATATGGTGATCTAGCAAGAGCTTTTCTGAAACTCAGGATGGATTTCCATACTGTATAAAATACTATTTGAAGAGTTTGATAGCACAACCCTCAATCCTAAACATTTGTTTCTCTTAAGTGGTGTTGTTTTAACTTTATTAAATTTGTTGAGAAAAATTGTGATGTCTAGACGTCTGGGTCAGAGCGTCTCTAAAACTGCAGCTCTTGAGGGATGCTCCTGGTCTGCAGTGGTCAGTAGCTTTCAAAAGTGCTCCAAGGAAGTGGTGAAGCAGCGACAGGGCCGTGTTCAGCTACATTTTTGCAAAATCAGTAGTTGCTTTTTATTTACTAGTGGTGACAACTTGACTATTCAAGCTCACAGCAATCAACCAATCAGTGTAAAGTGCTTTGTTTTGAACTTCTCCCCAGCGTCAGTTCAACAGCAAGCAGAACATTTAGAGAGGAACAAATGATGGAAGAAACTCCAGACTCGAACTCGCCAGAACACACGTGTTAATTTTATCATTCTGATCATTTGAATTTGATATATCAGTGTTTGACTCATTAATATCATTGTATTAATAGAATAGTGTGCTAAAAACAACAAGAGTTGTTCTCTCGTGCTCACGACTTGATGTTCTCCACGTGCACGATGCCACTAATGGTTATGGTTATTAATAATGCTGCCTCTAGAACATAATGCCAAAAACACAGAAAACAGAAGATCACGAGAAAATTAAGTCGTTATCACGAGAAAACGATTTTTTTTGGTATGTCCAGATCAGGAGAAATTAAGTCGTGATAACGAGGAAACAGCTTTTGTTATGGTCAGGTCACGTGACCACGGTAAAACAACTTTTGTCACGTCGAGATCAGAAGAAAACACTTTGGAAAAATGCATGGGCTCTGAGAACTTCTGTACCCACGAGTCCCACCACGGATTTTATTTTTTTATTTTTTTTTAGACGCCATTGTTGTGTCCACCGGAAGTGCTCTGCTCAGGAGGTGGGACTTCTTGTGCCACGTTGATGGAGACCAGTGGAGACGTGGAATTCTCCCTATGTGCAACCGGGACAACCGCTAACACCGACCAGGGATCTTTGGACAACCCAGAAAGGCGAACTTTAGAATACTGACTGAGATTTTCACCCCGATTTGGACGGTTTGAATGAGTTTGTGCATGCTCCACAGAGAAGGTAAGCAGGATCTTCGTGATGTTCTGTAAACCCCAGTTACCTTCAAAGTGCATTTAATTCCAGGGGTATCATCATTTGTGTTTTCTTGGTAGGATTGGAATCCATGTAGCAATCAAGATCTATTCTGATTTGATCTCTATTGTTTATATATTACTATGTGCGTATCTACGAGAACTTCTGGATGGTCCTGTATTCTGCTCCTGTATTCCTGCAGGAACCTGTTACACCTCGTGTTAGAGCACTAGAGCTTTCTCATCCTGGATGCATCAATCACATTACTCACATTCTATCCACTTTGGAATGTAATTGTTTGTCCTAAATACTGATTCTGAGATGTTCACCACTGGTTCCTGAAGGTGTTTAATCCTCACTCCGGTAGTCCACGTCACTTCCTTGTGCTTCTAATGGACCAGCATTGGAATCTGATTATTATTACAAACGCATTGTGTTTATTTTGAGGATAACCCATGCAATATAAAGGTATATATTTTTATCAATTAAAACTAATAATCGATTACCAGCACTTCCTGCTTCGTCCAGCCGACAGCCGAGCTCATGCTAACTATTCCGGGGTGATATATCGTTAATTTTTTCAAGCTTGTCTAATCAATTTGTAAACAAACCACACCAGGAGTATCTCTAAAATATACTTTTATGCATTTAAGCAAATAAAAAGAGATACAAACTAATTAGCAATGATGCCTGCTAAGCTACGTTTGCTGACCTAGCATGTTTTTGCTAGCCGGCTAGGTTATTAGCCGAGACCGTTAACTCAAGAAAAAAGTGGTTTGTTTTAATTATTTTATATATTTTGTGATAATAGTGTGTGTACACGACGTGTTAAACGTTCCAAAAATTACAAAATAGCGTTTGGTTTATAAAAAGTATTTAGTAATGATTTTGTGTTGATATTATGGTGGGCCTGTGATTACTGTATATAAGGAAGTATATGGGGAAGTTATAGAGGTATGGATTTATTGCAATTAAATATGCTTTGCTTTAATAAAGTGTGCTTGCAATATTTTAGGATTATCTTTAATAGCTTAATATTCATTCTTATTTTATATTGGAATAAGGAAACTGTAATGGTACACCAGCCAGGTCACAGGTCACAGGTCAACCAGACTCACAAGAAGAATACAGAAGAGCATTAAGGCTTTAAAAAGTATATTAAGACTAGTTAAAAAATAAATGAAAATATCACAATGAGAAAGTATTGTTTGTTTAAATGAAACGAGACATAAACCCAACGATACCCTGCGAGCACAATTGGGAATCTGAGAAGGTGTATTATTGGTGCAAAAATATTATTAATTGATATTTAGCTTTAAAGAGAATCCTAAAAAATTGCAAGCACGCTTTATTAAAGCAAAAACTGTTTTCCAGGTACGTTTCATACGTTTATACATCCATACCTCAATAACATATCATTTCTCATATACAGTAATTACAGCCCCAATCGATGGGAAGAAATATCAATTCCTATGTGGGATCAATAAAATAAAATAGAAACAAAAAGTAAACAAGGAATTGTATTTAGAAAAGGTGAAACTCCATCCGTGTTTTTTTTTTTTCCGCCTTATGATAAATGGCACGTTGCATTCCTTGACTGTAAGTCGCTTTGCACAAGAACGTCTGCCAAATGAATAAATGTAAACGTATACCGGTGCGAAAGCACGTAACTATACATTTACACTCAAGGCATTTTGGCATATGCTCTTATCCAGAGTGACGTATATTTACCAAATTTTTTTACAACTAAGTGGCTATGGGGTTGAGGTTGAGGGCCTTGCTCAGGGGCCCAGGTGTGATGCAGTCTGTAATTAAGGTGCATTAATAGGGTCTTATCAGGTTTATCAATACAGAATAGTGCATACAGAACGGTGCACTGTGATGTCAGGATTCCTATTTAGTTGTATTTCCACGCTTCACCACTAGAGGCAGACATACAGTTTACCAAGCATGACAGGTAACCTATGACATCAAAGTGCACCGTCCTCCATCATGAGTAAAATAGACCATAACACCAAACAGCAGTGGCTTTTCAGCATGCGTTGTGCATCACCCTACCTACCGAACAGCAGATAGCAAGAATCACCTCATATACGATAAATTCCATACCCAGTAAAGTTGAGTGTTCTGAATCCTGTACAGTGTTCTGACTGACATGCTGGGGCGAGTACAATCCTCTGATCAGCGCACACCAGATAGTGAAAATACTTATATGGTCCTTCAAGCTGGAAAACTTTAAACTACCATTTCCCTTTCTGTCTATGTATTGATCATGGTATCAGAGAAGGAAACCCCTCTCCTGACACAGAGCAGAGTTATTGTAGAAGTTTAGAATAAAAAATTGTGCGGATAAAGGAGAGAACTATTTTTCTGCCTTTTTTTTGTATTTGGATTACTTTTCAAAACTGCGATGTGCTTCCGGGTTATTGATTGGAAATTTTTGGGATTCAAGCTCCAGTATTTCTGTCGTTGTTGGGCCCCTGATCAAGGCCCTTAACAAATCAACAAATTTATCTGTGGGTCACGTGCGTGCCGAAACCTCGTCAGATCCAGTATCGCATCATCATTTTCTCCGTCAAATGTCCTCCTTCAGTGCACATGCAGCGAGTTGTTACCACAGACAAGAACATCAGCATTTTTTTGCCAGCACTAACAATGAAAGACCAACACACTCATGAAGTAAAAATGTATAAAAACAACAATCAGGGCAGTCAAGAATTTAGTCAAGGTTTTGTGAAATACGGAGTCGTTCTGAAAAAACGAAGCTCTGGTTCTCCACAACATTAGTGATAAAGATCTGAGGTGCAGTCAACATTCCAGTTCCAGCAGGAGATCTTCCACTCCTATCCATATGTTAATGGGGTTGGCTTTGTGCACAGGGGCATCGTTATGCTGGAAAAGGGTTCAGAGTCACGTTACTGGTTATTGTGGTTATTGTTCATTATGTTTATGTACAACCCAATAAAACTCAAATGATGGTGAGCAGCTTTAGTTCTGCTACTCTTCCACAGTGCAGTGAGAACCTTAGAGGTACTGTGACAGTAATGCACTCCATATGCTGTAACTCATCTGTCATGGGGGGTTTTGTTGCAGGATGAAGCTAAAAGAGATAAACCGCACCGCCATCCAGGCTTGGAGCCCGGCTCAGCACCACCCGATTTACCTGGCTGCAGGTAAAACACACACACACACACACACACACACACACACACACAAGAATGAAACGTGTAGCAGTAGTGAAACTTGCATAACTAACACTTATTATTATTATTATTATTATTATTATTATTGTGCTGAAATATAAAACACACACACACACACACACACACACACACACACACACACACACACACACACACACACACACACACACACACAAGAATGAAACGTGTAGCAGTAGTGAAACTCGCATAACTAACACTTATTATTATTATTATTATTATTGTGCTGAAATAATTGCCCAAGACATTAACAACATTTAAGCGTGGCATAAAAAATATATATGATACAGTTAATATAAATATAGTTATAGATTTTCATCAGGAATCATCTTCATTGTTTTCAGTAGCTTTTCTGCAGCCTGCTGGAACTTGATCTTCAGGCTTGGGTGTGTTTTGGTTGTAACCAAATGTTTCTTTCTTGTTTCTTTTTTTATTTCAAAGGAACTTCTGCTCAACAGCTCGATGCCACCTTTAGCACCACCGCCTCGTTGGAGATCTTTGAACTGGACCTGGCCGAGCCTGATTTGGCCATGAAGTCATGTGGTTCCTTTTCCTCACCCCACAGGTGACACTCTTACTGTTTGCAAATACTAGTGTGTGTGACGTTAGGGAGTGATACTTGTTACTATGGAAATGGTTGATGGTTTCAATGATCATGGATTATATCATGACCACCTGCCTAATATTGTGTTAGTCCCTCTTTTGCTGCCAAAACAGTCGTGACCTGTCGAGCATCAACAGCATGAATTTCTTCAGCCGTTTGAGCTACAGGAGCATCTCCTGGTAGTTACTGACTGTTGAAGCACAGCGAAAGTCTTACCGCATGTCGATCTTCCTGACTGAATGTGTTTTCCCTTTTGTTATTCTGTTCTGTTGAAATTAAGTGAACTTTGGTTTCATGTTTATAGCACCCTTATCCAGAGCAGCTTATCTCCTTTATACCACCGGTCAAACATTCCAGATTGAATCCCCCATTGCTGTTGTAATAAAATCCACTTTTCTGGAAAAGGATTTTCAACTGATTTTGGAGTAGTGAGATTTTAGTGAGATCATTTGGATGTTTATGGCATTTGGCAGATGCCCTTATCCAGACCGACTTGAGTGTTAAGGGCCTTGCTCAGTGGCCCACCAGTGGTAGCTTGGCAATGCTTGGTCCAATGCCTTAACCACTGAGCTACCACTCAGGTGAGAAGGTCTGGGTCGGTGTTTAATGCAGTTGAGATCAGGGCTTTTTGTTGGACACTCGAGATCTTCTACTATAACCATGGCAAGCCATGTCTTTGCGTCATCCTGGAACAGGTTTTAGACGTTTATTTCCAGGGAAGGAAAGTCTTTCTAGTTTAAGGAAGACACACATAATGGATCTGATGATTGGCTCTCCACAAATCATTCATCATACAACCTATACAATAATGTTCTAAAGTCCAGGACGTTCTTTTTTCTCTTCAGATACCACAAACTGGTTTGGGGGCCGCACGGCATGAGCGACGAGAGCCTGCCCTCTGGAGTGCTTATCGCTGGAGGAGAAACTGGTAACATAATTCTCTACGATCCCTCCAAGATCATTGCTGGCGACAGCGAAGTGGTCATCGCTCAGAGCGACAAACACACCGGACCCGTCCGAGCGCTAGACATCAACTCGTTTCAGGTAATATCTCATTTTATGTTTCAGATTAGGGGTTTGTGTTATTGTGCTAGATAGTGTTATAAATTGGTCAGACTGTTAAATTATGCACTTTTTTTTGTAGACAAATCTGGTTGTGTCTGGAGGTAATGAGTCGGAGATCTACATTTGGGATTTGAACAGCTTAAGTACCCCAATGACCCCAGGTCCAAAGTCACAGGTACATTCACTGTGTCTCCTGTTTTGTTTTGTTTTATTTTATTTTCATTATTTCTCTTTGATCAAAAATGAGCCTTAGGTTCATGTAAAAATAATAAATGCTGTTATGTCATCTGGCTGAATCCGACTCTCAAATTCCTGCATGTGTCATGATTATTATTTATTTATTTTTATTTTTGTCTGGTTCTTGCTGCTTTTTTTAGCCTCTCGAGGACATTAGCTTTGTAGCATGGAACTGCCAGGTGCAGCACATCCTTGCCTCAGCCGGCCCCAGTGGCAGAGCCTCCATCTGGGACCTCAGGAAAAATGATCTTATTATCAAAGTCAGCGACCACAGCAACAGGGTCTGTCAGTTGTCTCTCTTTATTTTCTGCTTTATGTTTATGTTTGTAAAATACGTGCTTAAAGGAGCATTTTCGAACGTCGTGTTTAGATGCATTGCTCTGGTCTGGCGTGGCACCCGGATGTCGCCACTCAGTTGGTGTTAGCTTCTGAAGATGACCGAATGCCTGTCATTCAAATGTGGGATCTGCGCTTTGCTACATCCCCTTTCAAAGTCCTAGAGAACCACACGAGGTATGGAAAATAAATCATATTGCACTCTAAAGCAAAATATCAATGCTGGGATGAACTGTTTTATGCATCGGTTTCTTTTAACTGTGTGTAATGATTGTGTGATTTTTAAGCATTTTTTAAATGATGTGTGTGTGTGTGTGTGTTACCAGGGGTGTTCTGGCTATCGCTTGGAGTTTGGCTGACCCTGAGTTACTGCTGAGTTGTGGGAAAGATAACCGAATCCTCTGCTGGAACCCCAACACTGCTGAGGTTCGTGATTTTCAGGACGTTTTCCAGGACTCGCATCTGTTACACCTACACACCAGATTAATGCTTAGGGTTGTGAGGTTCCTGTTTGGCTTTTCAGATTTTCATAGATTAAATGATCCAAAAGCCATAAACCAGCATTTATAATTGGATTAAATGTTAAAAATGATCTTTCATATATACTGTAAAGTTTATACAGTACGATACTGTAAATCCATCAAATCATAACCTGCCTCTTGGCAATCTGCTGCTATTAGACCTTACAATCAGAGCTGCTCCCAGGGAACCAGTCACCATTCGTATGAATTTATATACTGTAGTGTGTATTTGTACTGTGTCTCTGCTTCATATTTGCTAATTATTTTGCTGCTGTAACATGGAAATTTCCCCAGTGTGGAATGAATAAAAATTAATCTTATCTCAATTTAAAATACATGCATTTGTACCCTTTACAATATCTAAAACTTTACTCAACAATGTATTTACTTACTGACCGGAGTCTTTCTAGTAATGCAGAATTGTTAGTTTTTTTTTTTGTGTGATTAATTTTTTCTGGGTGTGTGATTTTTTTTAACCAGCTCCTATATGAGCTCCCGAGCTCTCAGTGGTGCTTCGACATCCAGTGGTGCCCCAGAAACCCAGCTGTTTTGTCCGCTGCTTCTTTCGATGGACGTATAAGCATCTACTCAATCATGGGAGGCAATAATGATGCTGTCAGTAGCGCCCAGGCTGATCAGGTAGCTTCGCTATACTTTGACATGAGGTTAATGTGTGTTGGTTATTTTTATGACCGCTATCGCATTTCCATGTTGTTTTTGTTTTGTTTCGTTTTTCAGATAAGTTCGTCGTTCGCCAACATGGATCCCTTTGGCACAGGTCAGACGTTACCCCCACTGCAGCTGCCCCAATCCGCCACCACTAACAGCACTGTCACACCACTGAAAAAACCACCCAAATGGATCCGTAGACCAGTGGGAGCTTCCTTTGCTGTAAGTTTCACTCTAGATCACTAGAAAATGGATCTCTTTTTAATTTCTTAAAATATTATAAATAGCCGTACTCCCAAAACTGGCATATGTAAACATTCTTATCTGCCATACAATTTTTCTATACAAATTTCTTATTTCATATATAATACAAATCACAAACAAATTAAAAAAACAAAATTATAATAGAAAATATAATAAAAATAAGAGAATTAGAATTCCCTGGGGGGAAATATGTTTTACAATGCAACACCCTAATAAAAGTCATTAATTGCTTTAAATAGTCAGCACAATATTTAATTAAATACTTTTTTTTCTGTTTTTGTGCTTTTTAATTGTATAGATGTATGTATAGTCTCTAACCAGTTCCCTTTCCTTTTAATCCCCTGCCAGTTTGGTGGTAAACTTGTCTCATTGGAAAACGTCAAACCGACACCACAGCAACCCCAGCAGCCCACTGCCCACGTCGTCCACGTCAGCCAGGTCGTCACAGAAACCGATTTTTTGGATCGCTCGAACCTACTTCAGGCCACGCTCACTGCCGGAAACTTTGTGGAATTTTGCCAGAGGAAGGTCGAATCTGCGCAGAACGAGTTTGAGAAGACTATCTGGGCTTTCTTGAAGGTATAAATCTTGGCTATGATGCTATGATGGGAATCGACTCATGCTCAAAAAGCTTTAAAATTTTGTGGTACACAACGAAAGGGACGAGATTTAATGGATTTAGTTCACGTTTTATCCTCAGGTCCACTTTGAAGACAATGCCCGGGGGAAATACTTGGATCTTCTTGGATACAAGAAAGAGGAACTTGCACTGAAGGTGATTTCTTATGCATAAGAAAAAAAAAGTGAATAAATGAATTTAATTGTCAGGACTAGTTTTTAAAGTGCAAATATATATATATACATATATATATATATAT
>MU558737.1:1370978-1392405 GCA_024362625.1 Silurus asotus | reverse complement strand
GGTGTTAATAAACTGTATTGCTTTTTCAGTGCTAATGCTTGTTCATAATGATTTAATGGTCCAGTACAGACCGTTTGCACAGTATAATTTCCTACTCATAATGACGCCCCTGAGCTCCAGTGGCACTTTAAAGATCATGATTACCACAATAATTAAATGTTGTGCCTCCATTTTGTACTTTTACAGGTTTAACACTGAACTTAATTTGGTTGTAAATGTTTGAGTTTCGAATTTTTTCGAATGAGCGCTTTAATGTTAACATTCATGTTATAGCTGGAACTACTTTCCAAGCCTTTTTTTTTCCTGTTTCTTTCACAAAATTAATTGCAATTTCTTTTAAATTTGTTAGAATATTGCGTTATAGCGTAAATTGTATTTGTGTTATAACCAGGGTTTCTGCTGGGTCTTAAAAAGTCTAAAATCAACAATTTTAGGCCCCAAAAAGTCTTACATTCACTGTTCTAGGTTTTATTTTTCGATGTTTGTGTACCGCTGCCTCTACACTTTAGAATGTTTTTTTTTTGTTTTGTTTCCTTGGTGTTCTTTCTTTCGCTGGTCCAAATATAATTCACTGTATTACAACTACAAATGAGACCAACATGCAGCTTTCTGTTTTTGGAGCAAATCTCTCTCAGATTGTACCACAGATGTAAAAACCGAATTAAATTTTTTAGTTATGGGGAAGTGCAAGTTTAGCGATACTTGTCTGGAAAAATATGAATTCAGGGCTCGGTTAAGGCCAGTCACTAACAATGAGTGTGTGTGTTGTTGATTTTGCGATTATAGGTCTTAAATTTCATTCTTAATGCTCTTTAAAAGGTCTTAAATTAAAACTAATTTGACTTTGTGAAACCTGCAGAAACCCTGATAACCCTTGTTCTGTTACCAGTCGATTAGCTTCAAGCACCTCGTGTGCTCCCAGACTAATTTCTTCCAATGTGTTTTGTTTTCAGATTGCTTCAGCATTAGAAAAGAAGGACGTTAAGTCAGGTGAAGGCAGCGAGGTAAGGTCCTTCATACGGTGATGCATGTAATCGATACAAATTTGAAAATGTTAATCTTGGTCATTTTGCACATTTATTGACGTATATTTTGGATATTTATCTGATGAACAGTGGTTTTCATGCTTAACATCTCTTTATAAAGAAGATTGATTCGGAGTTTGAGATTGGTTGTATTGGTGTAAAGATTAAGGCATTACTTTTGGGTTGCCATGTCATGTTTTTTTAATATTTTTTTTTTCCTGTCATCAAAATGACCATCAAAATCTTGTTTTGCAAGAATTTTTTATTTCTTTATTTCGAAAATCTGTGTATGCTCCGGTCTCTGTTTCTCTGTTAATTGGTATCTGCTGTGCCATCAAACACGGCTTATCCATCGCACGCATGTGTACGTTGAATGATATTTATATTCTACATCCTGTACAATCTTCTCATCCCTACACCTGGTGTGAATGTGTAGAGTTCCTCCACTTCGGTTCTGGATCCCACCACCGCACCCGATTGTACTCCTACTCTTGGGGTAGATGCTATTTTGTTCTTCTGAACATGTTTTTTCAGACATGCTGAAATTCTGCATGATGAACCTGCATACCAGACACTGGTTGAGTTTGGTGTGTAGGTTCTGAATTGAACAATTGTTTGATCGCATGCCTGAATCCAATCACGTTCCTGACCTCAAACCCAAATCGGAGTCAAAACTTCTGTTTGTGTCTGTTGCTGGTTCCACCCTATCACCTGACCGCCTGCCATAATCCGATCTTGTGCAGTGTATAATTATTTTGCTTCGCCTGATATGACAGCAGGTTCACCTTCTGGTGCATTAGATGAGCCTGAGAATCATTTTCTGTACATCAGGAGAATTGAACTCACTGTGTGCCTGCCATGGCTCTGAGAGAGATTTCCTGGTAGTCTGGAAATCTTCAGCACTGATTATAGATAATGTCTGTAAGTTTTAGACCCCTTTGTGGACCAATCACAGTCTCTGCCATTATTAACGCCACTTGCTGACAAACCTCTAATAGTACTTCTTGTTGATTCACAACATTCTCATTTCTCTCCTGGCCTCCCATTTGAGGTTGGTCTTCAGTTAAAATTTGCACCTCCAGCATCCCTCCAGCATGTATCAAGCTCCTAACCTGAACCTGACCCAAACCCTGATCCTATCTTTACACCCCCCCCTCATTGTCACAGCAACCTGAAATCGGCTTGACTCCAACGGATGAGTTAGACATTGTACCCCAGACGGATTTTACTCTACCTGTTAACGGTCAGCCAGAATCTGAGCTGGATCAGGGTGCTGTGCCGTTGGCTGAAGAAGAATCCAATGCAAATAAAGAGGAACCATCTCTGCCAGAGGAGGTACCCTCAACCCACCTGCCCGCCGTAGTCCAGTCCTCTGCTGCAGCATCCCTGTGTGATAGCATTAGACTGTCCTCTTTTCCAATTCTTCCACTTACTGCAACATTTTCTTTCTAGTACGGATTATAGTTAGATGCTCTGAAACGTCATTCTCGTTTTCACACAGGAATGCTGACACGTTCTTTATTTTCCTTTTTAATTGTTTTAATTAAAAGTATTGCAAATTGTAGATTAGACATGATGGGGTGGATCATTCTGTCCAGGGATCTAACCCTGAAAACCAGCTTTTTATTATTTAATTTTTATTTATTTTTATTTAATTGTTTTTTTTTAATATGCCCATTTTTGTTTGATTATATCAACAATAGCAAATTCAAATATTGTATAATAAATAATTAAGAATTTCAGTGTGCTTTAAAGTACATGACACAGCTTCATGTGAGGCTTCTTTCTTTCTTTGTCTTTCTTTTCTGTTCTTTTTCTTTGTTTCCAATTAGTCAGCTAAATTCACCTTTCAAATTTAAACTCTTAATAATTAATATGATTGTAGATTAAATTGTTATAGATTTCCACTTTGAGCAACCAATCAGATCTGTAAAACCCACATGTCCTAGGTGCTGCTTCTGACATTTACTTTGAATTATTTTTAAAAAAAAAATCGCTTTAGATATATATTCCTGCCAACCAAACTGAATAATTATCATAATGTTGCATGCTCACTTGGCACTAATGCCCTGGATTTTTATATCATTTTTTTTATATATATATTAATGAATTTATTGAGTACATAAGTCACACATTCAGTCAAAACATTCAGCCCCGTTTAATCTTTGGCAAAAGTATGTGGTGGCCGAACATCCAGTTCAATCCAAAACTGTGTTTTCTAAGCCGGTAGTAATTCGACTTACAATACACTCAGGTGGAAGAGAATGGAGACATCACGACAGACGATGCCCCTGCAGCTGAGGAGAGCTCGGAGTTTGCAGAGATTCCAGTTGTTGAAGAGAAACCTGTTCAGGAGATGCCTTCTAACATCAAAGTTAACCGAGGCATGTGTCTATCATTACATTTATTTTTTTAAATAAATTCAAAGAAATATATTTTGCATGTAAAATTATATTGAAATGACCAATGAGAGATCCTTCTGATTGATTTGGTGCTACAGATGTAGATGGACTGATCACCCAAGCGCTCCTTATTGGAGACTTTGACAGTGCTGTCAACTTGTGTCTCCATGACAACCGGATGGCCGATGCAATCATCCTTGCCATCGCTGGAGGGCCGGAGCTTCTTGAAAAGACGCAGAAGAAATACTTGACCAAAACCCAAAGCAAAATTAGTAAGGTGAGGCAAGACTTTCGAGTTCTGTCCTTCCTTCAGAAAGCTTTGTCTCTGTTTTAATGGTTTTGCGTCACAATTTGAAAACATTTTTGTGTTCTAGATCATCAGTGCCGTGGTTATGAGGGACTGGCTGAACATACTCGAGACATGTGAGATTCAAAACTGGAAGGAGGCCCTGGCAGCAGTCATGACTTATGCCAAACCTGAGGAGTTTTCCTCCTTATGTGGTGATTATATATACAATATTATAAACTATGTAATGAGATTATTGTAATTGAGTCTGAAGAGTATACAAATGGACGCTCCAAGCTGATGTTCCAGCTCATTTTGTGTGTACAGGACTCCTGGGCTCCAGGTTGGAGGCTGCAGAAGATTCTGCTCTACAAGCACAGGCGTGTTTGTGTTACATCTGTGCCGGTAGTGTCGAGCAGCTGGTGTCTTGCTGGTCCAAAGCACAGGATTCTAGCAGCCCTCTCTCACTGCAGGTAAAGATTCAGTCTAATGAATTCATGAATGCTTATGACAGTTTTTCCTGTCTGACTGACATCTTAGCATCTAAAACATAATAATAGGTGATGATTTTCAATATTTTATTTATAAATGTTTTCACCTGTAGGACCTGGTAGAAAAAGTGGTGATCCTGCGGCAGGCTGTGGAGAAGACTCAGGGCGGAGTGACTCCAGCTGTGGGCACCCTGTTGGCAGAAAAGATGAGTCAGTATGCCAGCTTGCTCGCCTCCCAGGGCAGCCTTCAAACCGCCATCTCCTACCTGTCCACTTCCACTGACCAGGCAAGAAGAAAACATTAGACAACATTAAATATAGCATTCTATTACTAAAAAAATCACATATCGCATAAAAAGCTTCAACTATTCAACCCTTAAACTGAAACTAACATGCTGAGTATTATGGGATAGTGTATGTGTTGCTAATGTAAGCCTTAGGACAGAGCTGTAACTAAATATGACTATTTGGTGTAAAAGAGCTCTTAGGCTATCATTAGATGTTAGAAATCACCTCCATGGTTGGAACAGTTTCCTCACGTGATAACTTGGTTGTTTTGTTTTTGTTCCCCCTCCGTTTTAGGATGTAGTGCTGCAGTTGCGAGAGCGCCTGAGCAGAGCGCTGGGTCAGCATGGAGCAGCACCTGTCCAGAACAGACATCCAGTGGCTCCAGCTGTTGTTCCTCAACAAGCTTACACACCAGTGCAACCTCAACCTCAACCATTGCCTCCTCAGCCCACTCCTTCTGCTCCGACACAACAGTATTATCAACAGGTACCGCTCTCTCTCTCTCTCTCACACACACACACACACACACACACACACACACGCACACACGCACGCACGCACACATGCACACACCCACTCCTGTTGAACTCCTACATTAGAAAGAACAAATACATTTTATGCGATTTAATACTTTAATTTTTTAATAAAAAACAAATATTTAGTTATGATTAAAACTCTGTGCTCGAGCTGTGGTTAACTTTCGAAATTCAGAAATGTAGGGTGGACTTTATACACACACACACACACACACACACACACACAAGCGCATTTCTTTTTGGATTCCGACACCTTTCTAATTAGGGAACTTGGATATTACGTGTGTAACCGGTTCGTGTCTTTCTAATAATTCAGAATTACACTCATGAGGAATTTTAGACCGTAATCCTGACTATGCAGCAACCCCCCCTCCTCCCCCCACAAATCGTTTTGATCCCCTTTCTTAGGCTTCCATTTGCATCCTACCCATTCTCCCCATCCGACAGCAGCCACAGTGTGTGTGTGTGAGTGTGTATGTGTCTCTGTTGTATTCAGGTTAGGGCTGCCTCTACTGTCACTTCCTGGAGTAACCAAACCCCAACCGCTCTGCCCAGTGCCCCTCGTCCGCTACCCCCTGCCCAAGACCTGCAGGTACAGACGGAGCTGTGCCCGCACCACACACACACACACACACACACACACACACACACACACACACTTACACACACCACACCACACAACACCACACCCTTTTTCCCAGGAAACTAGAATGTATCCAGGGATCCCTTAAGCGAAAGTTCTGTAGCGTTTAGTAACTTCGTATTTCACATCCTGACTTGTTCTAACAAAGAAAACAAATCCTCGGGGTGCTTTCACACTACATCTCTCAAATCTAGGACATGTTTTAGATATAGTTAAACTTAAAAAGCAAAGCCATTGGCATATGATCGTTCATGAAGGAACTTTCCAAGTTGAGGAAGAGCTCAGAGTGCTGGAAAGCCTCTTACTAAGCCCCCAATGGTGAAAAGTTTCCTTGTGTTAGTGTAATCAAGTCTTTTAAAATCTTTAAATTACTTTTATACTTAAGTATGTTTAGTTTGAGGTATTGTACTTAACTACATTTGAAAGCATGTCCGTTACTAAGCAAAAAATAAAAAAATAATGCGAGGGGAAAAGAATTGCACCCCAGAAACTACTGCACTGATTGATTGATTGATGGGCAGAGAACCAACACGTTAAACTCGCAAGAATAAATTGAGACAGACGAGATGCAGACCCAGGTGAAAGCAAAATGCCGCCCAATCAAAAGTCGTCTAGTGCATGCGTTCGCTGTTTTAATACCGAATTTTTAATATAGCATTTTAATTTGTAAAATATCAGCTTAACTGCAAGCAGAACATTGAGAAAGGAATAAATTATGAAGAAAATCCAGACTCGAACTCGCCATAACACACGTGACCTCATTTACACGTGTTTTTTTTTTGTGTGTGTGTGAAAATAAGGTTTTGGGCTCATGATAATTGTAATAGAAATCATTCAGTGTTTGAGTCATTAATATCATTCAAATCAACTGAGCGAATTAAGTAAAGAGTCTTGTGAAAAAAATATATTATGGCTATAATAATTCTATTAAATCATAATGCTTTGGATACTTAAGTACATTTGAAGGCAAATACTTAATAATCCACTCAAATTAAAGTTTTATTGAAGCATAACTTCATTCAAACTGCTGATCTTTCATGAAAAAAAGTGTGAATGCACCCCTGCTATATAAATCCTGAATAACATGCACTGATTTACTCATTCATAAAACAAATCCTGTCTTTTTTTGTTTGTTATTTTCTCCTTCCCTTTTTGCTATTTCACTATTCCCAAACTGGACTCTGAAGTTTCTTTGCCATAACATCCCCCAAAAATGCTCACCTGAAATGTCCCTCAGAAAAAAAAATCACAATCCCTGTGACCTTGAGTAGGATTCACAGTGTCCCACTGTCCATCATGAGTCTCGCATGCCAGTTTTTTTTTTCTGTTACATCTTTATGTGGGCTCTTTGTCAGATTTCACACTTTGCTAGGAGCAGCTGCTGGTCGAGTGCTTTTCTGCTTTTTTTTTTATTACTCTGCTTATTACACTTTCAGTCTTGACTTTATATCACATGTATATGAAAAGCAACTTATACATGACTGGTCCAAAAGTTTTTTTTTTTTTCATTCTGTGTCTTCTGTGCAAAACTATGGATCATATAATGTACCATTAAACAATGACACTAAGTAATGTGTTGCTTGTTAGTGGTTATAGTGGTGTTGGTGTTGGTGTATGTTTTTTAATGCTGGTATAAAAAGCTGCAGTGTGCAAAATAAAAGTTTTTTTTTTTTTTAAGGTTTGTGGGATTATTAGTAGTAAAAATAACTAATTTTGTCTCCTCATGGCTTCAAAATGCAACTGCAATATTTAGAAATGGAGTTGCATGTTACTATCAGACAGCAGTACATTGTATAAATACGAGATCTATTTATTTCTGTAAAGCAAAAACGCTTTAGATTCAGTTCAGATCTCGATTTTGTTCGATGTTAAGTTGCATATTCAAATTTGACGTTTTTGTCAGTCATTTGTTGGACTTTAAAATATGTTCAAGGACATCGATCAGGCTTTTCAATTATGACAGGTGAAGTAAATAACGCTGATTCCTCTCTTCTTCATCATGGCACCTGCTAGTGGGTGGAATATATTGATGTTTTAGAAGCAGGAAAAATGAGCAATTTTGACAAGGGACAAATTGTCATAACCAGACGACTGGTTCGGAGCATCTCCAAAACTGCAGCACTTGTGGGGTGTTCAATTAATCTCCCTCTTTGTCTTCTCTTTTTTTTTTCTTTTTTTTAGGCTGAACCAAAACCACCAGCCTTCCCTTTGCAGGCTCCAGTAAGCGCAAGTCCTGCTGCCTCCAGTTCATTCATGTACTCACAGCAGTACCAGAGTAAGTATTCAGATACACTTCAGCTCCTCATAGCCGTGCTCCAGCTTCGTTCAACTGCCAAACATTTTTACAATGTTTGTAGATCTTTTATTTTTTCCATTCTAAAGAGAAAGGAGTTCAAATGTTAATGTTTTTTATTAACATGGTTGTTTATAACAGTCTCTGCATGAGAGAATTGTTAAATGTCTTGTCTTTTTCCGAATGCTGAAGTTCTAGATCTAATACTAATGACAGTCGAATGTTTTTTCCCTTTTTAAAACTATCTTTGCATGTATGTCCTTTTGGAATGTGTTCGAGTGCATTTTGTCGACTCTCTTTTGTCTTTGTAAAATCTCAGGCTACCCCCAAGTCCAGCAGTTCACGCCTGGAGCTGGGGGGGGACCAGCAATCTATCAACCTCTCCAGTACTCCTCTTCTACATCCGCTCCTCTTCCTCCTCCACCTTCATCTTCAGCCGCTTCGGCTCCCTTCTTCCCCTCTCAGTATATGCCTCCTGCCTCATCTCAAGCTGCACCACCACCCTCCTTTCCCCGAGCTCCTTTCTCTGCAAGCCAGCAGGCTCCTTCTGCACCTCCTCTCTGCTCCACCTCTTCCTTCTCTCCTCCTCCTTTCTCCTCGGGAGTCTCGTTCCAGCACGGCGGGCCGGGTTCTCCCACTGCCTTCCTCCCGCCTCCACCAACTGGAGCCTCAGGTACTCAGGCTGAGCCCGACATGATCGCAGCTTCCCAGAGAACAGGTCTGCACCACAGAGCCTTTCCTTAAAACTTCCGCAGAGCAATTCCTCAGGCTGCCATTATCTACAAGGACAACTAGCACACTTTTCTGAAAAAAAAACTACATTTATACACAATTTTTTTTTTAGCAGGTTAAAATTTAATTGTAATTGGATCCATGTTAGAGCAGAGTTAAGCAGCAAACATGCTGGTGATGTGTGTGTGTGTGTGTGTGTGTGTGTGTGTGTGTGACTTGGCAAAACTGTTCTCGTAAAATAGCTAAATTTAGGTTACTAAGAGGAAATTGGTTTTGATCCACCTGAACTGTTAATCATCATCCAGATAATACTCATACAGCTAAGAGGAACCTAAGAGGATACATGTGATATATCAGTGGAGGAAGAAATACACAAACCATGAACTGGAGTTAAAGTACAGATTGTGCGAAAAAGCTACAGTTTTTATTTATTTTTTCACTGGCGAATATACGTGGAACATTATATTTATGGCCACTAAGGGGTGCTTTAGTTCACGTATCCTGTGTGCTGCTTTTATAGTCGGTTAAAGGTCTAATGGTTGAAGCATTAGCTGAAGTGGGAAAAACCTGGTTCTTACAAAGGACCTCAGTAACATTAAATCCAGTGGATTACTGCTAATGTCCTCAGTCTCCCCTTTAACAAGAAGATGTTTCTCATGTCCACAGTACACTGTATCTCTGTTTAGGTAACTGGTTCAATCATTTATTAACTCACTGGCCCTTTCCCACCGAGCTCTTGTTTTGAAGTAAGTCTCAGAACTAGTAGAGATCTCTAGAAAGCACATTTTTTAATACTGTCTTATCCACAGAAGGAATGACTCAAGATGCATCCTGGGTTTTGGAAGGTGAATTTTCATACCGGCTGTAGCGCATACATTTGCATAATGCACTGTAATCATGTTCTGCTGACAATGACGCAAAGTAAATCATGCAATAATCAAATATAAAAAGAAAGCTATGGAAATTCGGGGCAAGTTACACTAACAATGGGTTTTATCATCGTAAATCCGAGACTGGAAAAACATAATTGGTAGCTGCTCCAGATTCTCCCGAAGAGCACGGTGATTATTAAACGCCGATCAGCCGTGTGCACGGAGCCCAAAGTAGGTCAGCTATTACCCTGATGAGAAATGTGCTGCGGGTGCAGCCTTCTCATTTTTCCGCACATTTTTTTTTTTTCCCCCTTCTAATTTTAGCCTCTCGCTCATTAATTGCACGATGGCGAATCAAAGCTGTTTTAAGAATGCAGTTACGATCAGAAAGTCGTCATTCCCTCCGCACCTGTCTAGTCTGACTGATTCTTGGACAATCCCTGATTCTCGTTTTAAAACATTTTAAACCACATTTCCTGACGATGTAAAATCTGTGAACACTTCCCATATGGCATATTAAACAGGTTATAATCATGATTAATGACACTATCCATCTTTTTGTTCTGGTTCAGGGCCCCAGAATGGCTGGAACGATCCTCCCGCTCTCATCCGAGGACACAAGAAGAAGAAGGTGGGTTCGCTGAAGCACATTCTAAAGCCGATTGATTTGCTCACTGTGGAGTTTGGAGGAAAGACAATCGAATTGGTTCTGACAAGAGATTCCGTAATCCAGATGTTTGTACTTGTTAAATAAATTGCCATACCAAGATTCAGTACCATGTGTCTCCAGGTCCCAGTAAACTACACTCCTCCCGCCCCAATCACCGCTCCTATCATGGCTCCGTTTGGAGAGCCTCAGCCTGTAGCCACCATGCAGTCTTCTCTTCAGCCTCAGCAGCATCCTCCACAGCCAGCTGGTGTTCCTGCTCCTTTCAGTCCTATTCAACAGTCGTCCCTGGCTCCTGCGCTCAGAAACCCTGCCATGCCCAGCATGCCTGTGGAGGGGGCACCAGGGGCACCTACTGGGGATGTCATACAGGTGTGAGAAAAGCTGCATGCACTCAAATGCACCTTGAAGTTGCTAAGCTGTAGGATTTTTATAATTTATTTATTTTTTTTTTATATATGGATGAAAATAAATGTTTTGTTGTTGTTCTCCGAAGCCAATGCAGTCCCTCCCTACTGAGAAGATCACGAAGAAGCCCATTCCAGACGAGCACCTCATCCTCAAGACTACATTCGAGGGCCTGATCCAGAAGTGCTTGGCTGCAGCCACAGATCCTGTTAGTTCAATCCTAATCTGTCTTCTCATAAGATTCTGGTTCATGTCCCGCTGTTTCTTTTGTGTGTCTCTAACCAAATTCTTTGTGTCTTCCCAAAAGCAAACCAAGAGGAAGTTGGATGATGCAGGCAAGAGATTAGAGTCCCTTTATGACAAACTGAGAGAGCAGACTGTGAGTATTTAAATAAACATTAGATCATTCGACTTGTGATTAGAAGGTTGTGAGTTCAAGTCCCAGATTCATCCAGCTGCCACGCAATTGTTCATAATGCTAAATGTAATTCTATGGCAATTTCCCGAAATAAAGTCTCCTCCACACTCTCTCCAGCTTTCTCCAGCCATCGTGAGCGGCCTGCACAACATGGCACGGAGCATCGAGTCCCGCGCCTACGCCGACAGCCTCAACATCCACACGCACATCGTCAGCAACAGTAACTTCAGCGAGACCTCTGCCTTCATGCCAGTCCTGAAGGTGGTGCTAACACAGGCTAACAAGCTGGGCGTCTGATGTTACACGCACCATGCATGATGCGCACCAGTATTCCCAGTATTCCCGCAACTCCAACACAAGCCATCAGTCAATAAGGACCAACTCGTATTGACGTGCTTCGCCATTCTTAAACCTGGAGTAGAGCTATTCCAGTTTACAGGCGTTCTTTACTTCTTCTTTTCCTTTTCATTTATTTTTTAGGTAGTTTTTTTTTGTCTTGTATATGATTTTTGTTGCCATTATTTCATGTGTAATTGTGGCAGAGCAGAGTGCAATGGGGGCATTTCCCCCTTTTTGTGTTTTTCTTTTTTCTTTTTTTTTTTTCTTTTTTCTATTTTGGAGTCACTGCATGTTTTTTGGGAAACTCATAGGATTCACAGCCTGGAATAATCAATCACATGTCGGACGCAACTTCTCACATATTTGCTAATATGTCAGTGAGCTCTGGCTTATCATTTTAGTTTTTTTTTTTTTTTTTTTTTTTGTAAGAATTTTAGGCTTTCGCTTTTGTGTGCTGATTAGAAGCCTTGCCATTTCAGTGATGCTCAATGCAATACCTTGAAAAAGAAAAGAAAAAAAAATGATGTAATTGCATTTTATCTGTTTACCAGGATTTATATTCTGTCTTGGTAACAAGGAAATATTTTCAATAAATGTTATTTATTTAAATCTTTTAAGATTTGAGTTAATCAGTACATATACAACATTTAGCAAACCAAGGCTGCCTAGTTTTTACGGCTGTCTAGTTTTACCTCCTTCGGTAGTCATTTCGAAGACTTGATGCCACAATTCGAATGTCTGAAACGCTTTCGTAACTAAAGTATCTCAGCCAGCAGTCGCAGAATTTGTGGAAAGAAAGTGATTGACTCATCTGTAGTTCTTGTTTTACACCAGGAAAGGAAATATTATTTTAGTGCTAGTTCCGTGTCTTCTTACATTCAAAGGTTTGACATTTCGGTCATGTCCCCTTAAATGTTTTAGGTACAACACTAAGGACGATCTCACGAAGAGAAATTCAGCCACTGGTAACGTCAGTCTAATCATTCTCACCACTCCTGTTTCACTCTTTCTTTCTTTTTTTTTGTATACAAATTCTTTTCCCTATAATTTTGAGGGAGAATCGATGCACAATGTTGAAAATAACCATTGTAAAAAAAATAAAATTGGAGAAGGGTATTGTGCTTTAATGAAGTGGTCAAATAAAATGCTCAATATTTCTCAGCTTTGGTCTCATTTCTGTTAATGGGTGGGGGAGGAGCCTGGAATGATTGCACATGAATCTTTCTATATGTATTTTTTTCAAGTTTAATTAAAAAAATGCTTTTTAGCTTTAGCTGAATTTTTTTTCAAAGCATATTATGCCATTTCTCCCATCCTGGACTGTTGACACTTGGTGGTAGGGTCCATGAATTCATGTTGTTGGTGCCATATTTGAACCCTACCCCAGCAGAAATCCAGATTCATCAGACTGGTGTGCATTTTTTTCGGCTATTCAACTGTCAAGCCTTTTCCAGTGCAACCTCAGCATTTCCTTCTTGAATGAAAAGTGGAGCTCATCATGGTCCGCCGTTGTAGCTCGTCCATTCCAAAATGTTTTTCAACAAACATTGTTTTAACAGAGTTTAATTAAATCTAGCATAACACCATTATGATCACAAGAAAACAACAATAGGAAAAAATATTATGCATGGCCTCTTTAGACTTGTGCATTCAAAGCTTAATAAATGAATAAATATATATATACATACATACATACATACATACATACATAATGGATGAATGAATGCTTGCCAGATGTGAACAAGACCCTAGATAATTGACCTGTCATTGTTGAAACCAGGCAGCAAATGCAACTTTAGTGTTACACTGCTGCCTTCTGTGCCAAGTTCATTGTGTTCTGGCCCTTTTGGCCGCCCATACACCCTTTCACCGTATAATAGGGATCCTGCGTCTGGGTTGCGCGCATCACCACCCGGGGCGCTCTGTACCAGCCTCCACCGCCGCATGGATATCAGCTGACGCGTATTTGTTCGCTGGAACAATCTGGAATTCGAAGCTGTTTGTTTATTTGGGGGTGTTTTTTTGTATTTTTTCGTGAGAATTTGTGGATTGTGTTGAGATGGACGCACCGAGCGCGGACCGAGACGGGCCGGATGGTGCCGAGAGCCGAGAGATGAGCGCATCGCGGCAGCACATCGTCTGGAGAAACGTCCTTCTCATGGGTCTGCTTCATGCCGGCGCGCTGTACTCCGTGTTCCTCGTCCCCAGTGCGCATCCCTTCACCTGGATGTGGTGTAAGTCTGAAAGAAAAACAAGGTCAACGTCGTGTGTGTGTGTGTGTGTGTGTGTGTGTGTGTGTGTGTTGATGTTGCTGTTATAAAAGCCAGCCTCCGGTATTAATATAACACGAATCTATACCACCATCTTTACCCCATTCATGTTATGCAACAGTGAATGATCGTGATCAATTATGCACCTATAAATAAACATTTTGTCGATGCATCCAGAAAACGCACCAATGGGATGGTATTCCTTCGTGCATGGGGACAGTGAGCAGTTTTCCTCACCCCCTATAAATAATTTATCACCATACAACATTATTATTTTGATAGTTTCCATCCAGGAAATACATCAAATTCTTGATGAATTCATTATTGGGTAAGCCAAGAAGGTATGGCGCATGTAGATGTCAAAACCATCAGGTGTGTGTGTGTGTGTGTGTGTGTGTGTGTGTGTGTGTGTGTGTGTGTTTTCATGTACGTGCAACACTTGACCCAATGTTACAGGTCTAAAAAATATCAGAACCAGTTTCTATGGAAACATAGGCCTGATGATGCTGAGAGCATCTCACCACTTTCGCAGAAGAACCCAGCCAACTCGTTTTAGTAGCACATGTTCCAGGCTGTCGATTCGTCTATAAATACAGACATTAAAGATCTTAAATCATGTGTGTTACAGCAGAGGGAAATTATTTTTACAAATATATCCAAGCATTGTTAAGAAGCTGGGCTCTGAGCACAGGGTCAGCCATTTTACAGCATCCCTAGAGCTCTGAGGGTTAAGGGCCTTGCTCAGGGGCCCCCCCAAAGAGTGGCAGCTTGACAATATGGAACTTGAACCCTTATCTTTTTAATCAGGAACCACTAAGCACCTCTTTGTTGTGCCTAGTTTGGCTGTAACTCAGTATTTAAGGCCCTGAGTTTCTGATCAAAAGGGTTCAACCAGCCAGAGGTTTAAGCCTTAGTATCTTCAAGTTCTCACTCTTGAGGCCCTTGAGCAAGGCCCTTAACCCTCAGTGCTCCAGGGGTGATATATCATGGCTGACCCTGCGCTTTGATCCCACCTTCCCAACATCTCTGGGGTATGTGTTGAAAGATTTTCACTGTGCTGTAATGCACATGCCACAACTATAACGCACCACCGTCAAGTCATTTTTCGTCATCCATAGATATTATCCATTGTTTCTGCAGTGAAGTCATTGGTGAATCTCAGCCAGTTGTCTCCTCAACAACAAACCGACTGAAGGCCACTTTGATACGGTTTACACTCTGAGGTTTACTGACTGGTATATGTGGGATATTTAATGAGGAATTTGTTGTGGTATGCTTTTCTTTTGCAGCCTATATATGCTTCATGATCACAGGCCTTGGGGTTACAGCTGGAGCCCATCGCTTATGGAGTCACAGGTCTTACAAAGCCAAATTGCCTCTAAGGATCTTTCTGGCAGCTGCAAACTCCATGGCCTTCCAGGTGATCACTTTTCGTCCTGGTAATACTGATGCTTTTGTGTGTGCTGTATGAAAATGGCAAAAACTGATTAAACGGGAATCAAATGATGATAATAATATTTCATATAACTACTGCTTAGATCAGTTATCTGATTACAGGACATTTACAGTGTCATGTCATTGTTCTATTTCTAATAAATTATTGTTTCTATAGTAACAAAGTGTACGGTGGAAACTCCACATGAGCCTAGTTTAAATAAAATAAATTTGTAATGAAATGTGGTTTATTTACTATTTTAAGGAAAATATAAGGTCATTTTTAATTTGATGGTCGTACCAAAGCCATGTTCAGAACTCTCTAGCACTTATCTGGGAACTGAGATTTTTGGAAACGAATGTTCTCCCGTTTGAATCTGATACAGTATTCCAGCTGCTGAACAGTCCTGGGTCTTCTTTGTTGTATTTTCTATTTCATGATGTGCCAAATTGTTGTTTTTAATTGGTAAAAGATCTGAACCAGGCCAGTTCAGCACCTGGATTCTTTTATTACGAAGCCATGCTGTTTAATCGATATGTGGTTTAGCATTGGAGACAATTTTCCTAAGACTTTAAACTACAAAAATAGTATAATACATTTCTGTTCTTTACAGAATGATATCTTTGAATGGTCCAGAGATCACAGGGCCCATCACAAGTACTCAGAGACAGATGCCGACCCTCACAATGCAAGGCGTGGCTTCTTCTTCTCACATGTAGGCTGGTTGTTTGTGCCTAAACACAAGGAGGTGATTGAGAAAGGCAAGCGGCTGGACATGAGCGATTTGCTGGCTGACCCTGTTGTTGCATTCCAGAGGAAGTAGGTCCACACTGCTGTACTCCTGAAGAGAACATATAGTGCTTTGAATAAGTATTTACTGTGTATTGTTTCAAACTAAAAATGAATTAAGTTTCTACTGTTTAATTTAAACCATGTTTTTTTTAGAAGCAAAATATTTGCAAAATCTGACATTTGTTGGATAAACAAGTGTTTATCCCCTGGGAGAATACTTAACTGCAATTCATTTCACAACTCATGTGACTTGACTGGGAAAATTCCTAAGATGTTTTAAACGTTGTACATCTGGATCCTGGTGTTTTTTGCCGATTTTCTGCAGCTCGAGCTCTGTTTGTTTGGATGAAGCCCATTAGTTAACAGAATTTTTTTATGTTTTGCCAGAAATATTTCATTTATATTGAGATCTGGGTTTATTTGATTGGCTCGTCAGGTCTTGAGCAGGATTGTCAGGGTTGTCAGGTTTGGATCCTGTCCACATACTGTGGCAGTGTGTTTACACTTGTTACCCTGTTGAAAATTTAACCTTCCAATGGAACACCAAGCATTCGCCTAAATTTTCTTCAGTGTTTTATGCATTTATATTTTTGTAATTTTTTTTTTTACTATTTCACAATTGTTGGCTACTTTGTGGATTGTTTATACTTTAAACTCTAAGTTATGTGGTGTAAAAACTAATTAGAATTTTAAACTGAAAGAAACCTACGTTTCTGATTGTTTTGTAATAAAGATTGTTGAAGTAATTCATTACACCCTGATGAAGAGAATATAAACTATTAAGCCATCATGATTTATTGTATATTTTCCTACCCAGATATTACAAAATCTCAGTGGTGATGATGTGCTTCATCCTGCCTACTCTGGTGCCATGGTACTTCTGGGGTGAAAGCTTGTGGAACTCCTACTTCCTGTCCACTATCTTGCGCTACACCATTGCTCTTAATCTCACCTGGTTAGTGAACAGCGCTGCGCATATGTACGGCAACCGGCCTTACAACAAGAATATCAACCCCAGAGAAAACCGCTTCGTCACCTTTGGAGCTATCGGTACGTTAAATAGTAAATTTTGTGATGTAATGGGCGGGGCTTGTGTGCATTCTCATTTTCAGTGGTGGCGTCTGTAAACAATATAATGACACATCATATAGTGATAATGGTTCTATAATAGCCCACCCTTTTGGTGCATTTGATTCTATATTTATAATATGATTTAAACATATATCTGTTGTTAATACGCTTTCATTTCCTTATTATGCTATACAGTACAGTATGTGCTTTTGTCAAATGATCTCCAATGATTCACAAAAGGTTTTTTTCCTGTTATGATTAAAGACTAAAGGTTATAAAATGGGGTTTCTTTTCACAGGTGAAGGTTTCCACAACTTCCATCACACGTTCCCTTTCGACTATGCGGCCAGTGAATTTGGTTTTCGCTACAACCCCACTACGTGTTTCATCGATCTCATGTGCTGGTTTGGCCTCGCCAGCAACCGGAAGAGAGCCACGCCGGAGATGATCATGGCTCGGAAGTTAAGGACAGGTGATGGGAGCGCTTGAACGCAGCATAGAGCTCTCAACACCGCTGATATTATATATATATCGGAAAGGCAGTGTAAAAACGGAGTGTTGTGTTCTTTCTTTAACACGTCTTTACATTTGTCACAGAGCAGTTCATTAGAAAGGTAACCTTTGTGATGGCTTAGATTTAGCTGGAAACTGTGGACATTTTTTTTTTTTTTTTTTTGCTTAGTTCATCCTGAACCCATTGGTGACCAGTGTGTGCTTTTTTTTCCCCTAATTAGGCAATCCATGTAACTATAGCATTATCAGATGTGTCCACTTATTTTGTAGCATACAGAAGGTAGGGTCCATTAAATGATATGTTTACATTTGCCCAATTTTACCCAGTAAAATGATAATCGTATTTTAACTATAAACCTGCCATGTGCAAGCTTTGCCTTAAATTTGACTGCGTTTTGTAATTTTACCAAAAAAAAGGCACTTTATTGAAAAAAAGCCCAAGTTGTTCATGCGTTTTGTGAACACAAGGCCTAACTGATTTAAATGACAATGAGTAATTGTAACTATTGCACTATTCGAGCACACCTGCATTCAAGAAGGCTGCTCATGTTATCATGTAGTACAGTGGTCCCCAACCCCCAGGGCCGTGGACCGGCACCGGTCCGTGGGACAATTGGTACCGGGCCGCACAGAAAGAATGCATAACTTACATTCTTTCCATTTTGTTTATCTGATTCTGTTTTATTTTGGAAAATGACCGGAGTCTCTGCACCACATCTGTGTATGATTCACTCTTGATGCATGTCATGATGCCTCGGTCACATGTCTTACCTCCATCCTCTACCTTCTTAAAGCGGCTGCTCCGGCCGCTAACACATAATACATTACTGCTAAATTCGAACCCGCAAGCGAGCAAAATAAACAAAAACAACAGTGGAGTCACATTTATTATTATATTTAGAAAATCCCAGTTTTCATGCCGATCGTATCATTTTATTTTGTTGTATTTTCCCGCCACACCTTAAAGGCCGTTCCGTGAAAATATTGTCCGACATTAAACCGGTCCATGGTGCAAAAAAAAAGGTTGGGGACCGCTGCTGTAGTAGCTAAGCAGGTGCAAAACAAAACCTGTAACAATTGTTGCTAATATTAAAATATACGTATAAGTAAGTTTACACTTATTTTTAGGAATAAATGAAAAAAGCTGTCTCCCGTCCCGTTGAGATGAGATTGGGTTATTATGTTTGTCTTACATGATTCCTGGCCTATTTTCTTGCTTTACTATTGCACAGAACACTGTAAAAAAAATCATCTCACCAGTAGAAATGATTTGCTTCCATTCACACCAGTTGACGTGAAGGATTTTGTAGAGTAGCATGTTCTAGATTTCCTTCATATACAATCTGTTTTTCACGTGTAGATGCTCCGAAGTGCTTTAATGTGTGGATAACTTTATGCTTCCTGTGCATCAGTGCATGTAACCGCTTTTGTCTTTAATGTGCTATAAGAATGAAGACACTTTTAGATTCCTGGCAAACCGGCTTTTCCTTGGAGGTATGTTTTTGGGTTTTTTTTTTGCGATATTTTCACTTGTTATTAATATACTATATACTGACTAGGCCTTGGGCTGGTTTTCCAGACAATGAAAGACAATGAAAGACAATGAATGAGAAAAGTAATAATCTGAGTAATAGAAATAAGACTGCACTTTTAACTCCCTTACAAAGATATATGTACTGACATATATCCATATTCGGATTACACTTTGCTGACTCTATTGTTTTACTATTGCATTTAGACTGATTTGTAGTGTATAATTGAAAGACAGACAGGTTCATTGGTTTTTGACACTAATCTTAGCAAAGAATTATACATTCCTTCTATTTTGCATCGCTTAAAGAAGCTAAAGAAAAGCTTGGCCCATGAAATGTGTGTAAAATAAACGATTTGAGATGTAATAACTTCTTGGTCTGTGATGTATTTACATTATTCCTCTGAGCTGTTTCTTTCCACGCTGACGTCACAAGGTGAGATTTCTAGTGCCATTACATTGGTGTTTTTTAAAGGAGAAAATATATGAACCCAAACAGTCAAGGGTCGCTACTAGGTCCTAAAAAATATAATAAGAAAGTTCTATACAATAGATTCCATACAGTCATCGTTCTATACACAAATGCAAAACTCTGCATCCGCATATGTAAATTTCGACCTCTGATCACATCCAGCTTTATCCTCAGTGCATGTCGGTGCATGTTTGGGATCGTCAAGTGAAGTCATGAAGCTTATTATTGTCATTCCAAACATATATAGCTGATGCAGTACACAGTGAAATGAGTTTCGTCTGGTAGTAAATAGTGATTTATGTGATGTATATCATTTTTAAGAGACACATGCATGTTCCTCTTGTTTATATGCAACAAACTCTGTCATATAACGGTATTCATTTTCATTCAATTGATATTTTATGCAGTAGGTTTTGATGTAACTGTCACAATTCACGAGATTCTCTTTATATTTGGAAGGCATTATACTCATCATACACCTAAGTTTAATGGTAAAAGGAATTCTAAAGCAACATTGCTTTCCTTTGATACTTTAACTCACACCATGCAATTCCGTCTGGATTGCAGCTCATTGTAATCGTTATTTAGAAAGCGAACAGTGGTCTGGGGTGTTATCTATCATGGAACGCCTGCCCAGTCGCCGCACCCGAACCCTATTGAACTGCTCTGGGATGAACTGGATCAAAAGGAAAAAATCTCTAACTAGTGAAGATCATATTTGGTGAGGCACGGTAAAATATTTCAGCTGAATGTTTGGAGAAACTGTCCGGATCCCGAAAGTGTAATAAAAAACTGTTATTTATGCTTTTTTTTATGAGAATAAAGTCAGTATATTTATATATTTGTTTGGTCAAAGGATACAGATTGAAATGAATGTCTCTCTGCATACTGTAGAAAAGGAACATGCATGTGTTTGTTTTTTTTTAATAAATAAAATATTTGTTAAAAGTAAATGCTTAAAGATCACCAAGAACAAATTACCATTTATTTTTCAGTCAAATGTTTGAAGCATCAACATGTGTTGCAGTGGGTGTGGGTTTCAAGAAGGGAAGGAGGGAAGGTGATATCTTACAACTGTAGCAGAAGCTGAAACAGGGCGAGCCAGTCAAGCTGGTAGATCATCAGATATTAATGCTACATAGACAAGTTGTCTACCTATAAGCATAGATATGAAAATAACAAGCGTATGGTGATTAGAAAACGTGTAGGCATACATTTAATTACTACAATTTGGATGGATTTATTAGAGAACCTGGGAAATTGATTTTGCAGCTGGAAAAAAAAAGAGTGTCAGTTTGCTCAACTCTATATAGAAATATATTTCTCTCATATTTTTCTCAGTTGCAATGAGAAATTGCTTTGATTAAATTGCGAATGCTTTAGTACATTACTTTAATCGATTGTGTACAAGTGTCTGCTGTTTCCTACTTGTTCATGATGAACAAAATATTTGTTATTATTTTCATCTGGATAGTTTTAACCCCCAAAACATCTCGGGATCAGTTGAATGCATTAGTCATTTAATGCATTTAATGCAAAATGGTAAAATTGTGTTGATGAATCTTGAATTTCACTAATAAAGGCAAGTAAAAAAAAAAAATAGGTCAAAGGTTAATCTAGTGAATATGGATAAACAACCAAGAAATGAACGAACACTAGTACAGTACAGTAAAAGTGTGAATCCTGTCTGGTCTAATCAATATCAAAATAAATCAAATAAATATATTTGTGCTGCTGTAATTCATTTATATCATACAGAAGAAATTCAAATTTCAGTTATTGTAATCCAAACCGTAGTTCATCCAGAAATACTGAAACTGTGCAGATGATCTTGTTTGCAAACAATGACAAAAGTGATCCCTGATGAGCAGCCATGGTGACTGTGGCTTGTGTGTGTGTGTGTGTGTGTGTGTGTGTGTGTGTGTGTGTGTGTGTGTGAGAGA
>MU558737.1:1350353-1370960 GCA_024362625.1 Silurus asotus | reverse complement strand
GAGAGAGAGAGAGAGAGAGAGAGAGAGAGAGAGAGAGAGAGAGAGAGACTACAGGCAGGCACAGAAATACAAAGAAAGATGAAAGAGGAAGAGAAACAGGCAAATAGATATATAAGAGAGAAGGACGGACAAACTGACAAAAAGAGGGAGAGATACAGTATCTATACTGATAGAGAGAAGGAGAACAGGACTCTGTGTGTCTGTGCAGGACTCTTTGTGTGCAGGACTCTGTGTCTGTGTATAACTCTATAGTGTTTGTGCAGGACTCTTTCGGGTTGTGCAGAACTAGGTGGTGTTTGTACAGGACTCTGTGGTGTTTGTGCAGGACTCTTTTGGGTTGTTCAGGACTCTGTGGTGTTTGTTCAGGACTCTGTGGTGTTCGTGCAGGACTCTCTAAGGTTGTGCAGGACTCTGTGGTGTTTGTACAGGACTCTGTGGTGTTTGTGCAGGAATCTCAGGTTGTGCAGGACTCTGTTGTGTTTGTGCAGGACTCTGTTGTGTTTGTGCAGGACTCTGTGGTGTTTGTGCAGGACACTGCGGTGTTTGTGCAGGACTTTGTGGTGTTTGTGCAGGACTCTCTCAGGTTGTGCAGGACTCTGTGGTGTTTGTGCAGGACTTCGTGGTGTTTGTGAAGGAATCTCAGGTTGTGCAGGACTCTGTGGTGTTTGTGCAGGACTCTCTAAGGTTGTGCAGGACTCTGTGGTGTTTGTGAAGGAATCTCAGGTTGTGCAGGACTCTGTGGTGTTTGTGCAGGACTCTGTGGTGTTTGTGCAGGACTCTCTAAGGTTGTGCAGGACTCTGTGGTGTTTGTGCAGGACTCTGTGGTGTTTGTGCAGGACTCTCGGGTTGGGCAGGACTCTGTGGTGTTTGTTCAGGACTCTCAGGTTGTGCAGGGTGTGCGCTCTTATCGTCTGCGCTGTACTGCGAAATCCAATAGAACATTAATACACGCACACATTTCTCTCAGCACCCAAGCGGACCGAACCGAGGCACCACGGAAAAACAACCAGGCTTCGTCAGATGAGGAAAAAGACAAGGATTACACACCAAGTGTAGAAGGTAGACTTCTTTTCATAAAGCGAAAAATTCCAGGAAGTAGCGCCTTTACGCATGGATAATGATCCGCAGGGCGCGAGCTCAGCCTCCATTTTATGAGCCAGACAGAAAACTGCTTTCGGTTTCAAAACACACTTAATAACGCTTCCTTCTGTACGATAATAACCTCTGCTCTGTTACAACTCTCCGGGGTGATCCGAAATACACCCTGAATCGCAGAGCTAACCGAACCGAACCGAACCGAACCATCATGAGTTTTTAGTAAGATTTTATGCGTTTTTCTTGTCTTTTTCATCGTCAGTCACTGGATTCAGGCGTTGAGCAGGTGCATGGGAGACGCTGTGGACGTGGTTCCGGTGTCGGAAACAGCAGAATATCATCTCAATTAGAACTGAAAATATCTAAAAGCATAATGTCTAAGACACAATACACCATTTACCAGGCTAAACAGGAAGCTCTTTATTATAAGAATTCATAGGGTGTGTCTATAAACCTGTCTTCTATCATCTTTCCATCTTTCTTTCTTCTCCTAGTCTCATATTTTCTATTTAGAGATAGAAGTCATTCTGAGACTGAGTTTCGAAGTGTCGTTATTTGTTCACCTTCAAGACATCTCCATCCTGGTCAGGTCACGATGGAATGATGGATAGAAACATCCAATGATGGAAGTGACATGGGAATACACCCTCGATGTCCATCATAAGGAACTTACCTATGCTCACCTTCAGGCATGGAATTTACACCTGGGCAGATTAGAGTTGCCAAATTCACCTCCTGAGATGTTTCTGGGAGGTGTGAGGAAGCCAGAATTTCTAGAGGAAAGCCCTAATGGACACAACTCAGAAACTCCAAACGGCAAAAAAAAAAAAGCTGAGCTCAGGATTGATTTCTGGAGCTGCGAGGCAGTAATTTGAACACCCTGTTTTCATATTTTTTCACTCAAATGATCTTAAATTCAATTAATATGAACGTGTAGTTAAATAAACAGTACAGTACAAAGAGATGCAAAATCCAATATGAATGTTCTAAATAGCATTTTAACATTGGATGATAGGAGTAGGGAGTTCACACGTGGAATTTGGTTTTGCATCATGGCTCCCCAAGAAAACCTGTAAGTGACTACGAACTAAATATAAAATAAGGAAACCAACATTTAACAAGAATCTGTTTAGTAATTACAAATAAATAAGTAGTTAATTATTTGAGTAAAGTAAAATCAAGTACTTACAGTTGCTTTGGAGCATTTGTCAGATCAGAAACTACATTTCTCAAAACTACTTATTCAACTTTGAAATCATTTAGTAATTTGTGCTCATCATAATAACGTTTCCTGTTCGCTTTGATAAATTGCACAACTATTCAACGGATTGTGTACGAGCGTCTGCTGTTTCCTACATTATCAGTTTATTAAAATATATTCTACTGGTTTCACCTGAATAGTTTTAACCCCCAAAACATCTCAGCATCAGTTCATTGTGTGTGATTGAATGCAAAATGATTAAACCAGTTGTAATCATCTGTTATCTTAAATTTCTATTTAACTTTTTATTGTAATTGTGTTGAATTGATGAATTGTGCAGATGAATCTTGAACGTCACTGAAGAAGGCGAGTGAACGGCATCAGATTAACCAATAATCAACCAGTTCTTTAAAAAACAGGTCAAAGGTGAATCTGGTGAACCTTCAATTAGAGAGTGAATACAGACGGAGCAAAACATAAAATTATACATTCTGAAAACGGATAAACAACTAAGAAATAAACGATCACTTGTACAGTAAAAGTGTGAATCCTGTTCGGTCTTTTACAATCGATATAAATGAAATATGCAACCAAATAAATAAATTTGTGCTGCTGAAATTCACAGATGCACAGAAGGAAGTAAACCTTAGTGCATTTTTAGTCCCTGTGATCCAAACCATAGTTTATATCAAGAAATTCTGAAACTGTGCAGCGTCACACTGAAAACACGACTCAACATATTGATGACTTTGTTTGTAATCAATGACGAAGGCACTTTTCATTCTGATGGGAATGAGATGTTCATTCACACAAATACTCACTTTTGAGAGATGAAATGAGGATTTAGAGAAAAGTTCAGACCTTTGCAAGAAATTCAATGCTGTTTTTACACATCGTTTTGACAAAGGCACTTACTGGTTCGCAAATATTAAGCAGGATTCGAGAAATGCTTCAAAGCAGCTGAGAAAAAAAATTTATTACATGAAAATGTTTTTCATTATATATTTAATGCCAGACTAGGGAAACAACTTTAAAATTTTTTTTTAAATTAATTTAATTTTAGCATTACAATAAAAAAAAGCATGCAGTGTGAGTAGAAGTAGTAAGGATTTCACGATTTTAACAGTATATTCCTAATTCGTAATAATGAGTGGTTACAGATACACCTCTGGTCTTTTTATAAGTAACAATGCAACACCTGTCCAGTGATATTCTACGAAGTAAGTGAGAGCAAATGGCATTTCAGTATCACTAAAATGAGATATAATTGGCTGCATGTCCATTACTCTGTACAGTCCAGTGTTGAAATGCTGTAGTCTGGTTGGATTGGAGCTGTCCATTGTACGAGTGCTGAATTTGTTGGTCTAATTTGTGGTGGTTTTATACGAATAGCAAACCTTTTACCAAACTTTACATCTAATTATTAATGAGATAGCCAGTAATGCAACTACACCAATGCAGCAACAGCTTTATAAAAATCAGACCGATCCTAAAGCGCCTTCACCTTGGACCTTCATGCTGTTTAGAAATGTTCATTAACATATTTATTGTGAATGAGGTTTTTTTTACAACACAATTAGAGAATGTTTTTTTTTTGTTTTTTTTTTTAGGTCAAGCTTGATTAAGAGCAATGAGAAAGTGCAGCCCTTGGATGTTTCTTCCTGTTATGTTTTCATTCTTCACATCAGCAGGCTTATGGGTTGTGTGAGTATTCAAACCAGACTAATGGCATATCTGGTTACATACAATAATGTTGCCCACAATGCACTGCAATTCGGTGCATGTATACTGTAGTAGTGTGAAGCTGATTCTGTATAAAATGTTACGTTGGGCTGCAATGTTTTTGTCCATGTTAATGGAACTGACTTGAGATTTGAGAGAATGACGGAGGTATATCTTGTTGAAAACAGCTATTTTATAGCAGTGGAGGATGACAAAATCACACCACTGAACTCTCAATATAAGTAAGTTACATATTTTTTTTTGTCTTGTATCAAAAAATTTTAATTATATTACAGAGTTATCCATCTGCCTTAAATTGTATTTTATTCCACAGCAGATCTGTTTCAAAGTTTCCCCCATATATAAGGTATAACTCAATTATCTGCACTCAAGATTAGGTTTTGTTTCCCCTTATTATTGGAAGCTTGCCCTAAAACCTTTCAAATATTTCCTGTCTTTTAGCATTGCAGGCGATGCTCCACCAGCCAGCTGTGTTTTTAGTCAGGTCATGAACATGGCAGCTTTTGTGGGTAAGAGTTATAATCTGATATTATAATTATATTAAGGTAAATCATAACAATTTGTTAAAAATATATATATATTTATAATGGTATTAGTATTATTTAGTATAATTCAAAGAACTCACCTGTATATAAAGTGGTACTTTAACTGTTCAATAGATAATCAGCTAACGTTTGCTATCTGGCAACAATGTTTGATGTTTATCCAAAAATATGTGGATGGCATAACAATCACGCACATACATACGCCTTCTCCAAACCTTTGTCACAAATTTGGAAGCACAACTTGTTTTTTTAGCATTAAAGCAACCTTTAGCAAGGTTATAGCAGTGAATAGATCATTTTTTGTCACCAGGTTTCATCCTCGGGGTCCTCAGATACTTGCAACTGAAGCCAAGAGTGCGTAAACCCTGGCTCAACATCATCAGTTTGGTAGCTTTCTCCCTAGCCTGCTTTGGTTTGACATTGGTTGGGAATTTCCAGGTATATTATGGATTTTTTTTTCCTCTTATGGAACAGTGGCTTTATTTTAGAGTTGTCTTGATTTTTTTATTTTTAGATGGCTGATCAGTTTTGTTTACTGTTATCTAGGTGTCAAATGATAAGGAACTCCACAATATCGGGACATACATGACCTTCTTCTTGGGCACGTTGTTTTGTTGGGTCCAGTCATACATGACTCTGAAGGTCAACTTGAGGAACGAAGGCAGACGAGCTGGTATACCTCGCTTCCTGCTGTCTGGAGCAGTCACTTTCTGCATGCTGCTTTGTATCCTTTACATGTCTAGCACACACACACACACACACACACACACACAGTAAATCTGACAAGCAGAATGTTAGTATTTAAACAGTTTTTATTTGATTCATTTTCTATAACAGCAATATACATCCCACATGTATAGCAACGGAGGTCCATCAGGGTCAGCACGGCCTTCTTTGCTGGCCTAAACTCTCAGAATCACTGACGTACATTTTAATATATTTTTGTCTATGAATATTTATTAAAACTATCAATATAGTCTATTCGTTTCACAGCTTTTCTCTCGGAGTCTCTGTCCAATTAGATTTCAGCAATCACACCGCGTATTGCTGAAGGCGTTCAATATAAACACTGTAGGTGCCTGCAGCATTTAAATGATGTTGCTTTAACCATTCAGATTGCGAGCCAGAGTCACCAAGGCTCTACAGAAGGCGTCCAGAAACGTCACAACCTTCTATTGGATGGTCAGAGAGTGTGCTAGTTAGAGCTTGCGGACCACAACTGTAGCAAACTGCACAAGCGGAAATATATTCCCGTCGATTTAAATGCTGTTTTTTTTTTATTCCATAATAGCTGACAAATGAAAATAAATCGATTCGGTTTACAGATAAATTTACAAAATGGACTTTACAAGAAAGGCTGAACATCATGAGAAAAATCAAACAGTTCACAGTTTTTAAGCTTCTAATATCTCAATAAAAAGTTATAAGAAAAGCTGGTGAGGGAAAAACAGTGTTTATGGCTGTTATAATGGTCGCTATTAACTGCAGACATTTCACATTGCATATTAAATAGAAATGTACCAAAGACATTTGGAGTAAACAACCATATGAGACAACAGAATTTCATTTCCAGGAATTATGATAGACAGATGTTATTGATTAATACATTAAAATTGTAGTCAATGGCTGTAATATAAGACATAAAACATTGAGATGTGATCTGGGCAATAACAGCTCTAAACTCTGTTTTGTGTTATATCTTCATCACACCGCTACATCCAGTAATATCAGTGAGGTCTATATGAATTACTGTATATCTTCTGTACATGGTGTACTATATTCATGCAACAGTATCAGAGGTCCTACGAGGGCATGTGTTATGGCACAGAGCGTCACAGGAGATCATTTCTGCCTGCGGCCATCAAACGATATATAACTCCCTCCATATGAGTGTTAAACAGCTGCTCCACGATACAGATGTTATACGATATACCGTAGATAATATCAATATATATATATATTTTCTAGATTTTTATGCTACACATATAATGTTAATATCTTGGGCGATTATCTGCAATAATTTCAGTGCGATAATAATAATAATAATTATTCACATGTGTAATAACTTTTATAACTATTATTGTAGTCTGACTTTTCTGCCGTCTGTTTTTCACTGTTGCTACACGTTTCGTTTTACATAATATCTACCTTATTGTGTATATTTATTTGTAGTTTGATCTTTTACTGAGAGCAACTGCAACCAAACAATTTCTCTACGCGATCAATCAAGTATCCGATCAGTTGTTATCTCGTGATTTTGACATCTCGTGCCTTCCACACGTGACCCAGTGCTCGTCCATGCGCCAGCTGCCACAGATGTTTACAGTTGATCACCATAATGCTGCATCTGGAACATACTCTTGTGCCAAGTACACAGAAAAAAACGATTGATCGCAAGGAAACAATGTTTATGTCGAGATCACGAGTAAACTACTTTATGTCGGAATCACAAAAAATTTATGTTGTGATAAAAATGTGAAAGCAAAGAAATATTATAATAGATTACCTCTGGGGACTTCTGGACTAAAGTGCTTTCAACATTATAACTGTTTGTGTTTATAATTTCCGAGATCTGACCTTAACACAATACCAGATTTTATTCTATTGGCCCAGCGTCTGCACATGTACGCTGCTCGGGCGCAGTGGGCGCTGGCTATGTTCTTCTTGGCCTTCCTGGGCACATTTGCTATCGAGTTCCGTCACCACCACTTCGAAATCGTGTGCAGCGATGACCAAGAGCCTCCAGTGAGCCTGTCAGAGACCTTCTCGGAGGTTTCCGAGTACCAATCAGACCAGCTGTAGGACTCTTCCGGTTCTGTAGCAGAATTACTACAAACTTCCATCACATACTCAATTCAATAATACTAATAATGCATGTCTGTTAAATGTCTCTCTGGAGTTGGTCAGAAGTGTGTGTGCAGAAGTGTGTTGCTTTCTCAATAATGTGGACGACACAAAAAAAAAAAAGAAGAGAGAAGCACAAACACAGCCAGAGCAAGTTTTTGTATTGCAAGTGCCATGAGGTGTTTTACACGGAAAGTGTGTATAGCTACTGTAGATACATGTTATTAGACAATAGACGACATTTGTATTACTCCGAAAGCTAAATATGCATCGATTCAAAAAGTAGGTCCACGTCTGAACTTTTGTTATGAGTACACAGTTTTAAAAAATTAGTACTTTGCACATTTTTATATCGAGATCAAAAGAAATAAAAGTAAAAATTGAAAATGTGGCGTATCTTTGCGATTATTCTAACAGGTATTTTTCAACGGACTGTAATGAAGTCTTAGCTCATGAAATTATTTTCTTTAAAGGTGTTCAGCTTTATAACAGCTGCATTAGAAATAAAACAACAACGAAACATAGAAATGTTTACTCAGTGATTTGTGGTAGTTTGCAGTACTGATGCTTAACTGCTGAACTGCCAGTTGTATAACTGTAATACTGAAAACACAGGTTGGGCACTGCTTTTGTTTCCTATCAGTGTTGTCAACTGGGTCATAGTAATATATTTGAAAAGCGAATGCATTCATGAGATTTTGCCATTTTTGAAGTGATGGGAAACTTTTTTTTGCCAATTTTTTCTCCAGTTTAGTACGACGACGTTTTAGTACCACGTTTAAAAAAATATACGATTTTACGATACGAACTTTAAAATCGTAGCATTGCGTAACAAAGTCGTAATGTTTTCGAGAAAAAAGTAATGCGCCAGTGTCCAACTTCAAAATCTTCCTATAGTTTGTATCCAGATGAAACCCATCAAAATCCTCCAGACTGCACAGAAGAAGCGATTTTTCTCTTCAGAATTTGTTTCCTACAAAAGCGCTGCAGTGTTTATTCACTGATTATTAATCCGTAATTACCTAAATTAGGAAAAACCAAAACAATCCATTTTACGCAAAACAGAGAAACGTCTCGCTCAATTCTGTGATGTTTCTTAAAATGTTACCACTTTCATCTCGTACTGCCGCGACGGGATTCTTGAAACGTTTCGACTTTTCTTCTCGAAATCATTGATTTTTCTTTCGTTTTTTTACATGCCACTAAAACGCCTTCGTAGTTTTGAGTTTTTCTTTGGAAATTCTGTATTTATTTATTTTTGTCTCTTATAAATTGTCTACAAGCTACATTACAGTTTCCTACATGATAAGACAAGAATGGTTGGACATATAAGTATTCGAAATAGCATTTGAGATCATCATATACGTTTACTAGATGGAGAAAGAGGTACAAGTACGTGAAACCTAATTCCTAATTAATAACTTAAATTACACTTACACATCGATACTGTTTTATAGCATAAACATTTCAAGAGGATGACAATTATAAACCAACTTCAGTTCATTTTTAAAAATAAAATTAATATATAAACATATGCAAGCACCTGGAGTTTAATTAGGTGCAACTATAATGCACTTGGACTTCACGTGTATCATCTTTCCTCCAATCAACAAGCTACAAATCCAATGTCAGCCCACGTTTGATAAAGTCCGCTTGAGGAGAGCCGACAATGTCCTGTCCTTGTCTGTTAAACTCTTCCGGTGAGTTCTAGCTGGCTAAAAGTTGTGATTGTTGTGTAGTATTTCCTCTCCTCTTCGGTCAGCTCCATGTTGCCCGGTCGCACAACTACGGCCACGTTCACCCCGGCGTCTTCTGCTGCTTTTGCTTCTGCAAGGTGAGTGTTAAATGTTAATCTTTCCACACACGTTCTCAGGGCAACCCCAGCTGCATTCAGACTCTCATATTACACAGGGGCTATCAGTCGATCTGCATTAAATATGCAGTACTCTCAATGCCAAAAGTGTTGTTTCTGCTACACGATGAAGACTTTGAGGTTTGGAATCGAACAGACAGATGCAAAATGATGTAAAGGTCTTGCAGATGTAAAAACTCAATAGTGCATATCAAAAAGTAATTGGATATACACTGATTAGCATAATATTATGACCACCTGCCTAATATTTTGTTGGTCCCCCTGTTTTGCTGCCAAAACAGTCCTGACCTGTCGAGCATCAACAGCATGAACTTCTTCGGCAATTTAAGCTACAGGAGCTCGTCTGTTGAATCGGATCACTGTATGAATGCGAGGTGTGCCGGTACTGGAAATATACTGGTATATATTATATTTCGATCGGTGCGATATCATAATTTTGCTGAATTCTATATTTTATACGCTGTTGTTCCGACATTCACCTGTAGACGGCGGTGTTTCCCACATTGCTGCGAAACAGTTAAAAAACTAAAAGCTCAAGCTAATTTTTTTTCTTTAAAATCAAAATGTAACCAATGTTGTTTGTAGGTTTTTTGTTACAATTTGATATAAAAGTAATAAGATATTAATATATTTTAATATATATAAAATATGTTTTAATAAAATTGTTTACAATTCACTTATCTTTTAAATCTGGTTATTCGTTACTTATGGTATTGATTTAGTATCGATAACACGGTATTGCATTCTGGTATCGTACCGAAGCCAAATTATGGTATCGAGCAATCCCTATTCAACACGGACCAGACTTTGCTCCCCACGTGCACCCACGACCCTGTCGCAGGTTCACCACTGTTCCTTCCTTGGAGCACTTCTGATAGATTCTGACCACTGCAGACCAGGAACATCCCACAAGAGCTGCAGTTTTGGAGACGCTCTGACCCAGACGTCTAGACGTCACAATTTGTCAAACTCGGTCAAATCCTTACGCCCATTTCTCCTGCTTCTAACATCAACTTTGAGGACAAAATGTTCAGTTGCTGCCTAATAAATAAATCCACCCACTAACAGGTGCCATGATGAAGAGATCATCAGTGTTCTTCACTTCACTGCTTATAATTAAAACTAAACTAAAACTGAAACACACCCAAACTACATCCCATACTCACCTCGTGTGACATCTGTCAAGAACATAATGTCTTCTGGGGAGCAGCCAATCCTCTCTGCAATCTTTTGGTAGCTTTTACTCTCCACTTTGGCACCAATGTTGGTGTCAAAATGACCGTCAAACAGCTGCGAGAGACATTTAATAAAGACGTTTAAAATACTACAACCTTCCTTAAAGCATCATCAGAGAATATTTTACTAGAAGGAAAAAAGCAGCCAAATTGGAACTTGCATCTAATAAATTTCCTTCAACTGAATAGCCGAAGAGTAGCTTCTGGGCTTCGATGCTTCCTGAAGAATAAATGTAGACTTTAAGGCCATATTCCCTCCATCTTCTTATTGCAGGAACCACATCCTGATACACTCTGCGTTCAAACACACATTCCACAAGAGGCAATTATATCTCTGTAAATGAGCAAAAAAAAAGGGTTTCACATAAAGAAAAATGAGCAGATCCTCCATACTTACTCGCCTTTAATCTTCCCTGAAACATAGGCTGCTCTCCACATGTGGCCTTGCAGCTGCTTGAGAGCGGTGGTCTTTCTGTCTGCATCCATATGCCACAGGACGCTATCCACCACCTCCCGGATCGCCTTCTCTTCGTCCGTGTGGACCGTCTGGTCTACGGCATGAACTGGGCATGCTCTGTTCTGCTTTAGGTCTTCCTCCGTCTGAATATAAATCAAACCCAGATATTAAAATATGGTGACAAACTGAAACTCTACAAACTCTTATTACTATTACTCAAATAATGGGATGTGGGAGCTCAGTGATTATGGGTTACTGATCAGAAGGTCGGGGTTCTTCAAGCCCTAGTATCGCCAAGCTGTTTCTGATGGGCCCTTGAGAAAGGCCCTTAACCCATTCTGCTTTAGGGGTGCTGTATCACAGCTGATTATGCATTCTGAAGTGAAGAAAGAATTATACAATGCTGCATATTTGATGAGAATTTGATGTTCCTGGCAATAAACAGGTAATCTGGCCAAACTGTGACTGAAGCCAATTGGAAAAGAGAATAAGGCCAAACTACATCTAGATTAATCCGGATAAACAAAAAATGCTCAGCGTCCAAACTTCAGTTGTCAATCATTTCCCCAAAAGTTGCTTGAGTTGCGGTACATCTGTCCAATAAAGCAAACCTCACACAGGAACTTCCAAAATTCCAACAGCATTATCACACACCCCACCAGAGACAAAAACATTTCGGACCACTGCTACACCAGGATAAAGGATTGATATCGCTCCAGCCGCAGAGCTGCTTTAGGACTCTCTGACCACTGCCTGGTTCATCTTCTCCCAAACATAAAGGCAAAAACTTCTATCTGATAAGCCCGTAGTAAGGACTGTAAAAAAAAAATCGATGAAACATCTGTTTTGAGTGCACTGACTGGTGTTTTTAAAGCTGCTGCCTCTGATCTGGATGAAGCTCACATACTCTGTAACATCTGATATTAGTTTCTGTGATGATATATCCATTCCAACCAGGACTCATTTAACATACAACAACGATAAGCCATGGTATACAGAAGGACTTCATCAGGCCAAAGATGATGCCTACAGGAATGGGGAATCTTGTACAAACAGGCCAAGAACAATGTGACAATGGAGATTAGAGTGGCGAAGAGGAGCAACTCTAAAAAGCTGAACGATCCGTTTTCAGTCAACGACCCTGCTTCATTGTGTAAAGGTCTAAGAGACAAGACACCATCCTCCAGCTCTGAGGAGAATCAACAACTGGTTGATGACCCGAATGAGTTTTACTGTAGATTTGATACTCCTGGTCTCACACCTCACACCCTTCCTGACCATCTTACGACTCGACCATTAACATCTCCACCAGCCCCTCCCCCCCACCTCCTGTACTTCAGATCAGTGAAGATGATGTGCATCAAGTCTTCGGGGAACAAAAAAGAAGGAAAGCACCAGGACCAGACGGAATTTCACCAGCCTATCGAAGAACCTGTGCTGACTAGCTGGCGTTTATCTTTTCACACATCTTTACCAGATCACTGAAACTGTGTGAAGTGCCTATCTGTTTTAAACGTTCCACCATCAACCCCATCTCGAAGAAAACAAAAACAACCAGACCTTACGACTACAGACCAATTGCCCTAACATCTGTGGTCATGAAGTCATTTTAGAGACTGGTGTTGGCTTATTTGAAGGAGATCACTAGACCCTTCCTTACTGGACCTCCTACAGTTTGCTTACTGAGAAACATGTCTGTGGACTATGAGGTGAACATGGGACTGCACTTCATCTTGCAACATCTGGACAAACCGGGGCACCAAGAACTTCTTTGGCAGTTTGAGCTACAGGAGCGGATCGGATCGGACCACACGGATCAGCTTTCGCTCCCCAGGTGCTTCACCAAGCCTCGGCTGCCCACGCCCCTGTGGCCGGTTAACCACTGTTCCTTCCTTGGATCACTTTTGATAGACTCTGACCACTGCAGACCAGGAACATCCCACAAGAGCTGCAGCTTTGGAGACGCTCTGACCCAGAGGTCCAGACGTCACAATTTGTCAAACTTGCCCATTTTTCCTGCATCTAATATCAACTTTGAGGACAAAATGTTTACTTGCTGCCTAATAAATAAATCCTAAATTTGGTAATTGATCCATTCTGAAGCATAACAATGAGCTTTTCAGTTCCTCTAGTATCTTCAACATGAACAATATAAGAGCATGGACAGAATTGATGAAGTCGGATCGATTGATATGACGCAGATTTCTCAGAGCTTGCACCACGATATGGGTTTACCTGGTGATAATGATAAGAATAATTAGAATAATATAGGGTATGAATGATAGAAATGGAAGTCCATGTTGCAGGAACTTGACCTGTTTCTTGAGGAGCTGCACATCCTGCTTGCACTCATCCTCCTCCCAGTGTGCACCCAAATACTCCTCCAGGTGCTCTTTGATATATGGGAATAAAACCTCCTGCATGGAAAATAAGCATCAGTCAGGTCATATTCATGCATTTTCACTGCTGATTGCAGAGATCCAGCCCAAGCTTCACATTCAGTCCTACTGTACCTTCACAAACGTGATTGGAGTCGTGGTGCCTTCAATATCCAGCAGAAAAACGTTCACGTTCTCAGGAATTGTAACTGTTGCCATTTTGGCACCTCAACTGACAACGAGGGAGAAAGATTTAAGTCTAGAGTGTGGATATAAAGAGTAGGTTTGGATTGAAAACCCAATCACTTGCAGCCAGACAAACAAAAGCAGATCAGAGGAGGAACCGATCACTGACCCTCATGCAACGTGCTAAAACATGGCTCAGTCTACGGGTTGCCAGGTAGCGTTCCCTAAAATCCTCGAAGTGATAATAAACCCCGAAGTGTTTATTTTTATTATTTTTATAAACTTAAAAAAACATACACAACAATGCCAGATGTATTAAAAGAAATTAAAGTTATTTAAACTTAATTAGAGCTTTGGTGTTGCTAGATTTAGTGACAGTCTTCATTTGCGACCCAAACAAAACAGTAATGAGGTTTCGCATACTTAATGATATATTTGTGTAAGAAAATTTTAGTTTGAAAGGTGAACAGGTTTACCGAAAAATATTCAATTTTTAATTGTTAAGGTCCAGGTTGGGAAAACCAAACAGAACATCTTTGTATGACGAAGTTAATCCCCAAATCATCGTTAGCGTAGCTTTTCACGTCACGACGTTACAAATAATATTGCTAATTCGATAATTTAATAAATTAGAACGATAGAAGATTCATCAGTCAAGTTCGTATAAATGTTGAAATAGTACTTGAGATACCAGACACAACATTTTTTTTTTTACATTAAGTCTATTGGCCACAAAGGTGGCAATTGATCCAGTTGCATTCCATTTTATTTTAACTTTGTTTAAAATAAATGAATAAAAGTAAAACTCTATTCATCCTTGATTTCAAGGTCACAGTGGAGACCAGAGTCTATATACAAAAATGGGGTGCAACTAATGGCAAAGCCAAATCCGACACATACTTATGGACACACTCATTCATACTGGGCGAGAAAAAAGTAGGACTTGGCATTAACCCCTGAGGCATGAGAAGAACACGTAAGCACCATGCACACACAAAACACAGGGTGGAGGTGAGATTTGAACCCAGATCTCGGAAGAAACTATTGGACCTAAAAAAAATAACCTAAATCATGGGGGGAACATGCAAATGCCATGCACACACACATGGAGGTGAGATTTGAACATGGAGGTAAGAGGGGAAACGTGAAGACCTCTGGCTTAATAATTAAACAATGTGTTTCAGTATTTACATTGTCTAGACCACAGGGTAACAAACTCAATCATAGAGGGGGTTAAAATTAAATACTGGGTCTAAGTAGAGGGCCAAACAATGACAATAATTAAAGAACAACAAGACAGACAGAGTAAAGTGTGGAAATATAACAGTCAGTAAAAGCAGTACATTATGCTCTTACACACATTGACCAGAACAAGACGCTTGGCCTCCACACACACACACACACACACACACACACACACACCTAGAGGAAATTATTGAATGCATTATATGTTTTTTGCAAGAACAGCAACCAAGTTCAGGAATCCTGTAGCTGTGCTGCTGCAGTGCTGCAATACAAGCTGCTTTATTTTTTTAATATTTTATTGTAGTCCCTACAATTATATATCTCGTTAACTTTCCATGTAAATCTATATTTCAATGCATCAAACTGAATAATAAAACGAACATTTCGATATTAACAGAAGGAATAGTATTCTCAATGATTTTTCTCCTATAACACATTATCAATGGATGGATTTCCTGCAGAATATCTGGCAACCCTGAGAGCCGACTCCGGCCTACCAGGGCTTAACTGGTTTAAGAGGCAAGATATAACGATTTACAGATCATGCACACTGTGTACTTCCGGTATAAAATGGTTTGAAGATCAGTGAGTTTGGCGCTTCCGCAAAGGCGGTGGTAGAAGTGGGGAGAAAGACTTTTGGCATTTAAAGGCTTCCGTACGATGTGAAGTCATATGGGGAAAGAAAATAATTGGAATATTTTGTTTTTGTTATATTTTGTATTGACAATGTATGACACTACTCAAAGCTCACTATGTGCATTAAATAAAGCTTAAATATTTGTCAAATATTTTTCTATTAGCTTTTACATAATAGTTATGCATATATGTATAAACATGGGGTATTTTAAATACCAGTCAATTTTTATTTATATTATTTCATATTTATAGTTCATGTATTTGAATTGTGTAAAAGAATGAATATGTACACTGCCCTAAAGTTTATCCCTAATGAGTGAGACAGTGACAAGAACAACTAACTGAGATGCTATGAGGAAGAACCTGATTTAATAGGAAACCCCTCCTCATCCTCATCCTCAAATTTTTATTTATCATAGTTTCATCATGCAAAACTGTTCATGTTAATTGCATTATAGTAGGTAGAATCTGTTACTTACAACCAACCATGTGCATTAAACAAATGTTGTTTTTTTTTGTTTTGTTTTTTTATTACAGTCTAAAAATTAGTTATATCTTTGTGTGTGTGTGTGTGTGTGATTCATTAATGTTCTACTGGACATATAGAGCAAATAATTGATTTGCTCATTAGAATTAATTAGTTTATTAACGAGTCCTGCATCCCAAGTCGTTCATTCTTGTGTCAACTGACTTTTCCTTGTTGCGCATGCGTGAAACTGCTTCCACTTCCCTTTTTATTACGGTCTCACAAAATGAATTCTTCAGCATTTTATTTGTTTATATTTTAAATATGTTTTATATTTGTACCCAATGGGGTTTAACAAATGTAACCTATTTCATTTTATCTTTCATTTATTTATTTTAAAATAATCAATTTAATTTGTAATCATTCAATCGATTACACAATTTAATCAATATAATACAACAGTGTATTGCATTAAATGTATTCCTATATATTTTATTTGTATTTTATGTATGTATGTATATATTATTTGACCAAGTTATTATTCAACTGATTGGAACTATAGTTGGTGTATGTAGACGTATTATGGATCTGCCTATTGAAAATATATTATGATTGAAGAAAACAAAATAAATTAAATTGAACTCAAATAATAATAAACAAAAAGATTCAAGCAAGATTCAAAGAACCGAGTCACTAAAATGATTCGATCTGTTCATGCAGGCTCCTTTCGCCCCGCCCCTCTTATCACACATACACATCCCCGCCCTCTTTTCCTACACACCCTACCCCCCTTTCCACGCCCCCCTCTATTGCGTCATTGCGTCGTTGCGTCACTCAGACACAGTCAGCCATTTTATCGCGTGTGGTTTGTGTTCACCGTTGTTGTTCAGCTCTTTTTTTTTCTTTCCGCGCAAAGTGATCATTGTAGAAATAGTAAATTCTTCGCAGCGATCAGGTCTACAGATTAGAAAATGCAGGCGGAACACGAGCAGACCGACTTCAGCACGGATGAGTTTCCAGAGGGATCGAAAATAAACGCGAGCAAAAATCTGCAGGATGACGGGTGAGCTCGGCGGGCTTAGGCCGGGGTGCAGGCCCCGCGGCGCTGCGGCTTTAGCCGGGCGAACGTGGCGGTTCGGTCGTGTTTCCGTCTCGATGGCGGATCGTGTTTTCATTTAATTCTGAACCGTTAATCTTTTTGTTGTGTTTAACGAATTCGGCTCGCGCATGCACAGTTTGCTCGGGATGCATTGTGTTGCGTTCAAACGTGGCGTGTTGATGAACCTCCTGTAGATCATCTGCGCCGAATTATAGATCTATAATCCGGTTCAGATCTTTAAATAATCACCTTTAATCCATCAGACAAATTTCTGATCAGATTTCACGATTATCATTTTGCCAACTAATCGATTCCCGCGCGATTCATTTGCACTTTGCTTTGATACCCCTGATTCGGTTTCCATGGTGCTACTGGATCTCAAAAACATCTACCTTTTTAAACATCTTGGCTCTTCTTGGATCTATCTCAAAAATCAATCTGAAATGATTTATTTGTGTATTTTTTTTGCAGGAAAATGTTTATCGGTGGATTGAGCTGGGACACCAGCAAACAAGACCTTAAAGATTATCTGTCCAAGTTTGGAGAGGTGTTGGATTGTACCATCAAAACAGACCCCATGACTGGCCGATCCAGAGGTTTTGGGTTCGTCCTCTTCAAAGATGCCGAGAGTGTCGACAGAGTGAGTAGAATCATCACAAGCATCCCTCATCACCATCGTGTATTTTCACGATCGTCTATTCGTTGAAGGACCTCATTGCGTGTTCACGAATAACATCAGTGTAGGGTTTTATCTTCTTCTAGGATTCATTTCTAACCCTAAAATTTTTTTTTTCAGGTCCTGGAGTTGAAGGAGCACAAGCTGGATGGTAAACTGATCGACCCAAAGCGAGCCAAAGCCATGAAGGGGAAGGAACCCCCCAAAAAAGTCTTTGTTGGAGGTCTTCGCCCAGAAACGTCAGAAGAACAAATTCGGGAATATTTCGGCTCTTTTGGAGATGTAAGTCTTGTGAATTTTGAAAGAGATTTTCTCCACATCCGTGCCACTGTTACCAAAACCGTCAACATTTTCAATTTTCTCTACAGATTGAAAACATCGAACTCCCCGTGGACAGCAACACGAACGAGAGGCGAGGGTTTTGCTTCGTAACGTACGTCGACGAAGAGCCCGTGAAGAAGCTGTTGGAAAATAGATACCACAACGTCGGAGCAGGAAAGGTACCTCGAGCACGTCGGATTTCACAAAAAAAAAACATGTGTGGTTCGCAACTGACGCGCATTTTGATTTCGACTTTTAATTTGTGGTTTTAGTGCGAAATCAAAGTTGCCCAGCCTAAAGAGGTCTACAGACAGCAGCAGAACAGAAGCGACCGGGGAGGAAGAGGAGGATTCAGGGGTCGTGGAAGAGGAGGTATTTATCCGTTCTGTTTACGAGCTGTGATATTAGAATGATGATGATGCTGATTAAAGAATCACTCGTACTGATACTGAGGGATTTTTATTGTGATAAAAATTGACCGTGTCTCAATCCGATCCTTCATCCAGGACCAAGTCAGGGCTACAACCAAGGCTATGGAGGCTACTATGGACAGAACTACGGAAGCTACGGCAACGGTTACAACCAGGGCTATAATGATTACACCGGGTATGACTATACAGGCTACAACTACCAAAATTATGGCTACGGACAAGGCTATGATGAGTACAATGGTAAGTTCTTAATATCTATGCTGAAAATACTGATGATGTCACCGAAGTTTTTGTGTTTAATTCTAACTAAAAATTAATTTCTAAAAGGTCAACAGAGCAACTACGGCAAAGTCTCCCGGGAAGGTGGAAATCACCAGAATAACTACCAGCCATATTGATGAAATGGCTTGACCTGCCAAAAACTGATGGTAAGCTCCCAATCCAAGTCTGTTATTTAGCATTAATGAACTTTTAAAGATCAATAGACAACGCTGACTATCCTAAAAACAGATTGGTATGCATTTTCATGCACCGCATCCTGAATGAAAATTGTAAGGATAAATGTCTATAGATCTTTAATTGCTAATGCTTGCACAGTGGGGTTTTTTGTTTTGTTTTTCTTTTTAAAGCTTCTTCAGAAAAACATTAAGCGTTTTTCTGTAGATTTTCTCGCTTTTCTCCCTGCTTTTTAACAGGTGATCATAAAGGAAATAACATAAAGTTGATAGCATTGCTAACAGGTAAAGTACTGCTAAAAAAAAAAAGGGTACAGAGTAAGGGCACCTCTCCTGATTTATTTTCCGTTCTTTCCCTAATTCTGATTATTATACCTTGTTTGTACCTGCCAGTGGGGACTTCATTGCAGGCCGTGTGTCACCTGACCACGAAATTCTCTGGGCGTCGCACATAGCGGGCAGAGAGCACGGCATGCACGAGAAAACGCTGTTCTGTGGTATGGTCTCTTCAAATTTCCTGTACCAGCGTTAAAGTGCAAACGTTAAGCAGGAGATCTCTGGTTATTTTAATCTTTTTTTTTTTTCCCACCCCTTAAATTACCAAGGTTTTGTTTTTTAACAGTTTTTTAAAAATAAATTGATTTTTTACAGGTATTTAACAGTGAACCCTTGCTGTTTGTATTCTCCTTTTTATTAGTGTTCTTTGTATTTCAGTTCTGGAGCGTCAATGTTGCTTTTAATTTTTTTCCCCTTTCTTTGTCTAAAAAAAATGATTCCCACACCCAAATAAAAAGAAAAAGACAATAATAATTGCCTAAAACTCATAATGCTTGCTTTTTCTTTAGAGTCCATAGAGAACTTCAAATGGTACACTTCAGTCCTTTTCCTTAAGACATAGATGATAAAGATCATATGTAAACCCTATATAGCCATGAAAAGCTACTACAAAGCTTGAAGGTTCTTGCATAACGTTTGGAAATTACCTTAAATTGTATATTAAGATTATGCTCCCTTTTTTTTTTTTTGGTCTTATTATCCTCCAGGTCAGTGGAGCTCAAAGTTCTGCTGGCAATAGAAGTGCTTTCAGTGCCATTAAGTTGTACATATGATCTTTAGTCTTGAACGATGATCTTTTTAATAGCTTAAAGTCAACAGCTCACGAAGTTAAACTGAAACATGGAGGTGGTGTTTTTTTTTTTTTTTCTTTTCTTTTCTTTTTTTCTCCAGTACAATTCATAACTTCGTTAACAACCGTACATGTCTCGTCTCGTCTCTCTTTTTTTTTTTAGGTGGGCCGAGTGGAGCGTTCGTACCCTGGAGGCAGCTCGTGGATACCCTCACGGATTCTTCTTACTCAAAAAAACAAAAACAAAAAAAAAGCGTCTTGATTTTAAAATACTTTTGGTTTCATTGTACTTTGATGAAAACATTCAGTCAGACCTTGTAAATATCATTTCCAAGTTTCTTATCCTGTGCTTTGTTGAAGTAGATCCTGAAAAGTTTTTTGTGCTGATGTGTACTTAGATCCTAATTTTGGAAAGTGTCCTTTTTGTCTTATTTTTTTTGTTTGTTTTTTGTTTTTTCAGTTTTGGATAAATGGAAATTAAAATTGGGGTACAAAAAACATGATTGTGTGGTTCTTTTTTTATTTTTATATATATATTTATATATATATAATATACATTCTGAAGAGGCAGGCTGTGGGTTTTTAAAAGTTCTTT
>MU558737.1:1229213-1350334 GCA_024362625.1 Silurus asotus | reverse complement strand
TTTCCTATACAGAAAGATTGGATTCTAAGATACTTGGTATTTTATATAAAGAAAGACTGGACTTTTACTGGATTATATATATGATATAAGATCTATGATGGTATATATTTTAAAGAGGATGGATTTTAATATCTTTGACTCAGGAACAGATTTTTTTATTTATATATGTATATGTATATGTATGTATGTGTGTGTATATATATGTATATATATGTATATATGTATATATGTATATGTCTTGAATACATTGAATTGAGAGGATTTGGATCTGAGAGGCATGACGTGTAAGAAGATGGATTCTGGAGGAGATCCACCACCACAGGGACCAGGAGAAGTTCAGAAGCTGAGTTCACTTACATCAAATGTAAAACACGACTTGAGAATGTTAATCTTTTTCCCCTCCAGCTCTTTGTACACATTCTCTAAACAAAATTAAAACCTTGAACCAGACTAATAGTGTTTTAACTACAGGAAGGAACTGTAGCGTCGCATACATTAGGCGTTGATTTGACTTGCGCTCCATGACCTCTTCCTCGGTCTGCCTCCATTTTGTTCCTCAGCTGTGAGTCAACCAAACGCAGAGCCCAAGAACTGATTATTCATCTTGTAACTCGGGATTTCAATCATTTACTTTGGGTTTTATTTGATGTAATTGTTTTTTTTTAATAGAAAGCGAAACCTTGTCATCAGTGCAGGAAACAGCGTCGACTCCCACTGAGAGCTTCCAGGGAGGGGAAAAACATGGACGAGCAGTACATCGGAGAAGATCCGACTATGAAGATGGAGGAAGATGAAGAAGCCAGCGTGGAAGGGCAGATGCAGGCGGTCAGTGATGGAGGTCCTGGAGAAAGCGAGGGGTCGAAGATTGATGCGAGTAAAAACGAGGAAGATGAAGGGTAAATGCATGTACCAGGATGAAACCCTGGTAGATAGAACCCTGGCCAAAATAAGCAAAAAAAAGTCCAAACATATATGTTTATGTACGTATGTGTCTGTGTGTGTGTATAATATATACACACATACATACATAAAAAAAGAACTCATTTAATGTCATTAAATTGAACAGCATATATGTGTGTGTGTGTGTGTGTGTGTGTGTGTGTGTGTGTGTGTGTGTGTGTGTGTGTGTATAATATATACACACACACATACATACATAAAAAAGAACTCATTTAATGTCATTAAATTGAACAATATATGTGTGTGTGTGTGTGTGTGTGTGTATGTATGTATGTATGTATGTATATACATATATGCTGTTCAATTTAATGGCATTAAATGAGTTCTTATTTATGAGTTCTTAGGATTTTTGTTTACATTTTTAAATATAATTACATATAATATTCAGGCTGTATATCTTGTATCTCTCATGGCTTTCCCATGGACCAAATTGATGACGTCTCGAACCTAGTTAGCCTAGCTACCGGTAAAAGCCGGCTAGTCAACTCAATTCATTCTAAAACAAACATAAAACACTTGGACAGGATTTGTTTATTTATTAATTTATTATTTGTAGTTTTCTAAAACGCGAACAGTATCGTTATTATGGTTGTTGTATGTCCAAATAGGTTTGGAAATGTTCGATAAAAACCGCAGGGCCTTTGCTAGCTAGCTAGCTAGCCCTTTCCATGATCTCAGTTCCATCCACCTCTGTAGTAGCAACGAGATGTTCCACATAAATACACTTTATTACCATAATTTTTATGAAACATCTCAACAAAATATCTACCAATATAGTACCTAAGTGTTCCAAGTTTTTGTAGCTGCTTCCAAATACACGGTACGGTCAAAAGTTTGTGGACACCAGACCATAAGATCTATGCTTTCTAAACACGTCTCCATTTGCTCTTCTAATAACCTCCAATCTTCTGAGATGATGTTTCAGCAGATTTTCTAGTGTGTTTGTGTGAGTCATTCAGAAACCAGGGTGTTAGTAAAGTGGGTACTGATGTGAGGGAGGGTTGAGAGACTGAGCTCTACAGCAGAACATCTTCCATTCCATCGTATATAAAGCATATCTTCATGGAGCTGGATTTGTGCACCAGGTTTGGGTCTTCTAGTTCAAATGAAAGGGAAAATGTCATGGAGAATTGTGCGCCTCAAAGTTTGTGGTGTGAAAAGCCGGGTGTCCAAATACTTTTGGCAAAACGACTGTCCTTTATTTAGACAGTCCTAATTTCTAAAAAATGTTTGGCATTTCCATAAGGAAACTGAAAGGTGCAGAAGAATAACTTCTGAACGTCACTTCGGTCTTTCTAACATTACAAAGTTATCTGTCTCACAGGAAAATGTTTGTTGGAGGCCTGAGCTGGGACACAACGAAAAAGGACTTAAAAGATTACTTCGCCAAGTTTGGGGAAGTCGTAGACTGCACTTTAAAGCTGGATCCAATGACCGGTCGATCCAGAGGCTTCGGCTTTGTACTGTTTAAAGAGTCCGATAGTGTGGAAAAGGTAATGATTTTTAATACGGTCCAGTTTCCCTTCCATTACAATAAATAAGAAATAAAACACAATCACTGCTGCTCTTATATGAAAAACATGACAAATTGTGACTTTTTCAATGTTAACTGCCTCCCTTAATGTTTTATTCCTCTTAAAACACAACTCTTTTCCAATACAAGTTTGGATTTATGAATTCACACGTCATAGTTTGTAAAAGTTACATGGAATATTCCCAAGATTACTGGGATTCACCTTTTTATTTCTTCTATTATACTACCGATCAACATTCCTTCACCAGCCTTGCTTTGTTTTCTCTCACTTTGAGTTGAAAATTATTTTGAATTACAGCTAAACAAAGTTTACTACATCACAGACTACTCAAATGTCTGTCCTAAAGACTTTCCTATGGACTCAAACCTATTAATCATTACACAGAAAATAAAGACTCCTTCAGTAAATGTTGAATAAATGTTTGCTTAAAGAACGTCACCATATACACAATTAGACATTATCCTTTGTTAAATAAGTTTTATGTTGTAAAAATATTTATTAGTAGTAATTTTTTTTTTGTAATCATTTATTATTAGACAATTTCGAGCCACAGCATTTAAATCTCTCTGAATTATTTATTACTATAGAATTATAATATATAAAGAATGACTACATTGATGTACAGCCAAGACTTTTGTCAGAGCTCAGTGAAGTCAAGTTGCCACTGTTGGGCCCTTGAGCAAGGCCCTTAAGCCTTCTCTACTCCAGGGGTGCTGTCTGCACTCTGACCCCAGTTTCATACATACGTAGATACACGAAGAAAGAATTTCAATATGACATCGTGTGTGTGTGTATATATATATTTATGACAATTTTCTCTCTGACAATAAATAATCACATTCTGACACACTCTGTGACCACGCTAACTAGTTTACCAGTATTTCAGGATTGTAGAACTTCCAGTTAGAATCACTTCCTATCGCATTCATTTACATATTGCTTCTTATTTACATTAGAAACCTGTTTTCTCTACACGTAAGAAAACACTCACTATGTAGTAATGACGCAATTTCATCTATCGGTTGCAGGTTATTCAACAAAAAGAACACAAACTTAACGGAAAAGTGATCGACCCCAAAAAAGCAAAAGCTATGAAGTCTAAGGAACCTGTGAAGAAGATCTTTGTTGGTGGCATTTCACCAGACACACCTGAAGAGAAGATCAGAGAGTACTTTCATGCTTTTGGAGAGGTGTGTAAAAAAATCTACAAACTTCTATTCATCATAGATTACATACGAAATGATTTTTACATAAAAGAAGCATACATGGCGTCATGTTATCGTATTTAATCTTGAGCTGACGGCAATGATTGTTTTTTTCGGTTGTCAGGTGGAGTCTATTGAGTTACCGATGGAGAACAAAACAAATAAAAGACGAGGATTCTGTTTCATCACCTTCAAAGAGGAGGAACAAGTAAAAAAAATCATGGAGAAGAAGTACCATAATATTGGCCTTAGCAAGGTAATGCATAATGGCTTGTAGACTAACACTGATATGTACTGCTTCCTGTTAGTTTTACTATTTATCATTTAAAGTTTGATGAACCATAATGACTTTAATGGCATTACTTATAATTGTTAGGACATCAGCTCAAGAATAACAGAATATTTTGCAGCCATATGGAAATTGTCGAAGAATGTTTAGAAAGTTATAAAGTCTTTGATGCAACTGATAATGCTTTTTATATGCTTTGGCACAGTGTGAAGTCAAAGTGGCCATGTCAAAGGAGCAGTACCAGCAGCAGCAGTGGGGTGGAAGAGGTGGCTTCTCTTCTAGAGTTCGTGGGAGAGGAGGTGAGCGTGATTTTATATATAGTATGTACATGCAATTTTATTATCACCTGCCACACCAAACTACCGTTTCACATCGCCATCCGTAGTTATACACATACGCTGTTTAAATAGGGAGTATGACCAGTTTTTAGCCATGTAGCACTGACTAGTCTCGTCTTGAATGGGGCAAAGACTCGCAACCGAGTCTGCATTTATCATGTATTCTTTCCAATAAATTGTTCATGAAAATATAGTTAAAGCACTTAGAGCAGAATCTGTAAGATATGATTTGCCATATTGTTATGTATGATTCAGCCTAAGGTTAAATATAAAAGACATGCTGTCTATGACATCTGGCAGAACTTTCCCACATTTGCATAGTACACGAGACGGTTTTAGAAAGTAACCGAGACTGGCTCTGTTTACAAGAAAGCACTTTATTTATCTACGTTTACACACTATCACCTTCCAAATTGGCCCCTTTGCACAGCACCTTCAGCTCTTCGTGAATATCTGCGATGGCGTCAAAACGGCAATCTTTGAGAATTCATCTTCTAGAGGAGAGTCTGCGGGAGCCACATCTGTCAAGTAGGGTGGGTGTGGAACCTCATGATGGAACCTCATGTGTGAGAAGAGCTCGGTGACAGGGTGCATGTTAAACGTGAAGCATCCAGAAATTGCAGGCGTGGTAACGCACGTGGTCAAATTAGCACCAGTCGCACAGCTCCAGATGTACACGAGACGATTTCTTTTGGGGAACTGATTTATGAAGGACGGTGCTCCCTGTGACTGTGCGTGCACTCTTGTGCTGCCATCTGTTGGTGTGTTACAGAACTAGTCTCGAACTTTTTTGATATGGTCTTGTGTGTGTGTGTGTGTGTGTGTGTGTGTGTGTGTGTGTCTGCAATATGATGACATTTTGTGTATCTTCATTTCAGGACCTAATCAAAATTGGAACCAGGGGTACGGAAACTATTGGAATCAAGGATATGGAAATTACGGAAACTATGGCTACAACAATCAAGGCTATGGTGGATACGGGGGCTATGATTACACGGGTTACAACTACTACGGCTATGGTGACTACAGCAGTATGTAATGCTGTTTGTGAAAACGCTGCAAAAAAAAAAAAAACTCTAAGAAAATAATGTATGAAAGAATTTTTTTATACTGATATAATGAGAACTGTACACTAAATGACCTAAGCTTTAAGCCTAGCTGTTTAGCTCATTCATGTTTTTGTTTATTGGTTTTTTGTTTGTTTTATTTTTTTGGTTTGTTTTTTTTGTCTGTCTTTGCTTTAACCTAAGATATAATGTAGATATTTATTGTATGAGATGTGGTGCTATGTGGAATGGGGAAAGGGATGTCTTACCTTCACAACTCATTTGTCACAAGTGCCTTGAGAGCCTTCAGCAAGAGTTAAAAAAATGTATATCTGTAGGTCAGTGGAGAAATGACCACAAGCCAATGGCCACTTTTAGAAGAAAATAAACTATTTTTAAAAATTCATCCAGTTTACTCCAAAAATTTTTTGTCTCCTCCAATATTCGCAGAAAACGTTATATTTGAAAAAAAAACAGTGTAACGTAAGTATCCAATGCAATTAACGTATGAATGACAAATTATGTTCTAAGTAATTGGCTAATTTAAACTGGATTAATAAAGTACATTTCAGATGGTGTATTGTTTTCTGGATCTTCATCATAAATGTCTGAAATAGAATGCTTGAAGTTTTGGCTGTAAGCTATTATCATCCTGAGATGTTCGTATACATTTAATAGCCACTGTTTTTTCCCCTCCTATGTTCTCTGCTCAACCTGCAGACCAGCAGAGTGGTTACGGCAAATCTCCAAGGAGAGGTGGCCATCAAAACAGTTACAAGCCATACTAGCATACTACAAGCATAAACTTCAAAACATACATACAGGTATGCAGTTGCATTACTTAACCCAAGCCATCCTTAGCCATTACCTTATTCTACATTAACCTCATATGTAATGTATTTTGCTTAATTTTTTATTTTGTTTTTCTTTAAAGTTTTTCACAGCACCCTGGAGTGCTTTACTGTAGTGGTTAACATAGAAACGTCTTTCGGCAGTAATGTAACAGCTGGCTTTTGGCTGTTTCTTGCCTTTTATGTAAACAGTAAAAAAAAAAAAAAAAAAAAANAAAAAAACCATAAAAAATTTAACAGGTACAGTACTGCTAAATGGGTACGAGAAAATAAGGATTTGCAACGAAAACACACAAAAGAAGAATGTTGTCTCCTAACTCTGACCTTGTTTGTACCTGCCAGTGGGGACTTCCTTGCAGGCCATGAGCTGACTTCCCGATTCTCTCAGGCCCGCTCAATGCGGACAGGGTACGAGAGGCGTACGCTCTCGAATGCTCCCATTTGGTATGGTCTTCCAACATCCTGTATATGACTTGTCAAAAAAAACAAACAAAAAAAACTCCAGAAAACATAACGGATACACCAGGCTTTAATCCTTGCCTTTGCTTATTTTATTTTTTGTTTTGTTTTTTACATTCTGTTTAAAATTCATGGCATCCTTTTTTTAATGTAATTTTTTATGTAATACAACGTAATGTCATTTTTTACAGGTAATGGTTAAATACGACAGCACTGAAAAATAACTGCTTACTTTTTTAAAGGATTCCGCCTTCTCTGGATTTTCCAGTGTTTTAATATATGCCCTTTTAATCTTAACTGTAATGCTTGCTTTTCTTTATTTATAGACTGTGTAGCAGTAGTAGCCAGTAGTCCATGAGCTAAAAAAAAAAAAAAAAAAAAACCCTGGTTTGTACTCGGACACCACTACGCCGGAGAATTGCTTAATTTTCATTATTGTATTGTGTCTTTTAATGGCAGCGGTGAAAGACGTTCGTTCTAACAAATTCTCTTTTTTTTTTTTACTTATTTATTTTTTTATTTAATCTTTTTAAACCTGAACAAAAATTTGCATGAAATGTTTTCTTACTGTAACATTTTTAAATAATTAAAGGTTTTATATTTGTGTCTGGGTGTAAATTTATTAAAGTTTAATGCATTTTTGGGGGGGGATTTATATATTCTGCCATTTTCAGGCAGTATTTCTAGATTATTGCATTTTTAGTATGAATTAAATATTTGTCTTCTAAAACAAGATTTTTTTAACTTTTGAAATTAATAAAAAAATTTATTTTCTGTCTTTCAGGTGGGGATATTTTTGGAAGGTAACATCTCAAGCGAAACATCTTTGTGTCAAGGCAGATGTTTATTAAGGAGTGTTAATGACTTAAGAAAAGCTTCAATTGAACTACAGCTGCTGGCTGATGTGCAGTATGCTTTATCTTTATGAGCTGCCTAATGAAGGTGGACGTTCTGATCAACATTGAACTTCCCTGCAGTTTTAGTATAACATGCTTTCTCTGGTCAAAATCTTTATTTTTTTGTGTTAATATGCTTGTTTATGTTAGTGATTTGTTTGGTGCATTATTTGCAAATATTGTGCTGCTAGGTCATTAGTTCATTTCTTCGCTTTAAAAGTTCGTGAGGTTTCTTTGAGGCTTAGGAGTGTTTTTGCTACAAAACCATTTAAATCAGTGATCAAAATAAAATAAAGTATATAAATTCTGAATGAAATGCATGCCACAGAGTGTCCTCTTTATTATGAGCAGTCTTTTCTGTACAGTTTTCAGTATTTACATGCTAATTAGCGTATCGTGATGGAGAATAGGTATGGCTGTACATTTCATTTTGTCTACGACATTCAGTGTAAGATACACTTCATAATTAATGGAATACCATTAAACCAATACCATTACAACGCTCATTCAAAATAAAAGGTTGGACCATAAGATCCAGAGAGACAAAACAATACTAAACACAGTCACAAATATTACTTCCTTCTCTACCTTTACCCTTCACAGACATATTTGTCACATAAAACTACAACCACTATATGGTTTCAAAGGTCTAGAGGAGGCTGGATTTTACTGTTTTTTCAGTGTTGTAAACACTTAAGAGTGGAATGTTGATTGATAATCTAAAGCTAATCGACTCTCGCAAACGCAGCGGTCCAGTGTACGAGTTATCAGACAATTTCCATTGGGTTTACATAACATTGAAAGTTGGAATGAGTGTCCAAAATGTCCCAAAGTGACAGAAACAAAAATGTCATAAATATAGATGACAACCAAATTTACCCTTACGTTTAATAGGAAAATGGTACGCTGTGATGTTATGTGGGAATGACTCCGGTTGCCAAAAGAATGATGATCAAAACAATGATGAACACAACCACTCCAATTATAATCATCATTTTTGTGTTTTTCCACCAGTACTTTCTGGAAACCCGTGCTGAAGTCCTTTGAAACGAGTCGGCCTGGTTGAAATGGCATGCGTTACAGGAGAAAATGATGCAAGTGTTAAAATGATTAAATATAGAGTTATTCTGCTAAATAGCTATAATATAAAAATCGTAGTTAATAACTTACAGTGGCCTGCAGATCACCTGTTTTATCAATGAGGTCATCTAGCCTCTCTCCCCTCTCCAACACTTTGTTTATGTTGTCTTTGAGGATAACTTTGACATCATTGACCTGCTCCTGCACTTGACTGACTTTACTGGAGCTTTGGGGTTCTGTGTTAAGCTCAGCCTATACAGGATATCCAAAGAATATAAAGGCAGTAATTGGAAATCTGAGTGGGAAGTACAACATTGTAATGGAAGCAGTAACACAGTAGACAATATACACATTAATTTTAGCATTTAACATTAATTTGTATAGGCAAAACTTAAGCAGTGGTTACAAGAATCAGTAATATGCCTCAGGACTCTCAGCAAAATTGCTGTTTTCGGCAATCTGTGAGATTCCTTGTTACCGACATTTTGCTGACATTTGCTTTTACTTCCCTCCTGAACTTCCTCTATTGTTCAATGAGTGATGAAACAGACTTTAGTGTACTAGTACACTGCTATTTAGATTCTCTGTGCAACTTGATTTAGTAAACCTTTTATTTTTATTTGGGTTTTTTTGCTGTTGTAATTTAAGACCTTGTTCCATCCACTGAGCTAACAGCTTGGTTTTAACCTTAAACAAATAAGTACACAATCACAAGGCAAACAAAATGAAGAACACTTACCATATTCGTCCTTCTCAGATGCCAATTCAAATGTTCTAGAAAGGTCTTAACACCACCAACTTTGTCTTATAACAGACTTTCTACCATTGCTTAACAAATACAGGATATAGGGGTTTCTTTTTATTCCAGGCTGCTCCGAGCGACAACACAAGTCTGAGCAAACAGGCAGGAAGGCTTCAGAACTCATTTGCACACAAGGCCACCCCTCCCAGCCTGCGTGTACATTGACTGCCGGGTAACTCTGGACTGCCTTCTTTCCTCTGAGTCAGTAAGTTATTAGGTTTAGACACACCATATGTTGGTTAAGCACCTGATGAATATGTACTACACTCAAATGACTGAGCAAAGGCCACGGTCCATTATCAGAGGACTATAAACAATGGTGATAAAGGAGTGAAAAGCAATAAAAGTCTTCCAGTGTGCCAGCTGACAATGTTACTTTGCAGAACATGCTGCAACTTTGCAACACAACTAATGCAAAATACCCTTTTAGCAGAAAAAAACAAGTTCTTATTGGCAGTGAAAACCTGCGATGTCACAAATGTGAATAGTAAAACAACGGTTAATGACAAGACTAGGAAATTGTTGTTGTTAATATGGTTATAAATGTTTCATTTTTCATTTCAAAAACGTTTACTATGAGCATTTTCTTAAATAAGACCCCTGGACTACAGTCTCTATGGCTGGACAATATGGTGGTACCAGGAGACATCGTTATCTCACTGCTCTCTTGTTATAGTTTGTGTAGAGTTTCATCTTCATGTAGGTTCCACTATGTTCCCTGTTTTTTTCCCCCCCAAGCCTGAAAATATCCCAGTAGGTGTGCTGGCTGTACTTAAAAGCTCCTACGTATAATTGTGTGTATTTGTGTGCATGTTATATGCCAATAATTGAACTTTTTATGATTACTGCAGCTTTTATAATTGCTGAAGAATCTTCACTGTCCAAAGGAGATTATTCATTAAGCAACATGAAGCCATCTCTGACGAAACATTGGGTTGTAAACTAAAATATTTACTCAAGAAAAGTATACTTACTGAAAGGTTTAAAAAGTCACCATACATGGAGAGATAGTTTGCCTCAAATTCCTAACACTTACTCATAGTTTATTAAAGTCTGTTTACTCATAATCCATGCAGATGCTCAAAGTAGGAATTTGGTGACAATCTTGATTTTATTTTTCATGTCTGAAAAATGTGGTCAGAGCGCATTGTCCCGCTGAATGAGGGAATACCGTGTTGCCATTAAGTGGTTTCTGCAACAATGTTTAGGTCACTGGTGCATGCTGATTGACCTAAGCTTGATTGACCTCCTGATACCATCTTTTCTCCAGATAAGTGATTCACATACACCTGGCTATCCACATGATATGGTTTACATGGATAGGAAGATCTTAAGTGGCCTGCTACTGAACACCTTTGGAATGAATGCTGACTGCACCCCAGTCCTCCAAACCCTGCATCAGTATCTAACTTTACTAAAACCCTTGTGACTGTTAAACACAAATCTCCACGAGCACACTCCAAAATCTAGAGGAACATTTTTCCAGAAGAGTGAAGGGAATTATTGGAGCACATACCATACTTGTGACCAGATGATCACAAACTTTTGGTAATATAGTATTTAGATCAATTCAGGTGTAAGTAGGTTCTTATCAAATAAGTTAATGCAGAACATTATAAAATATCATGCAATTCTGCTGTTTTGTGTAAAACACATTTGCTTTCAGGCAGACTTGAGGCATAATCTTTTTGTTGTTTGTAGCACCTTTTTGTTTAGAAGGAAAAACCGAAAGCCTACAGTGTAAATGATTACTGGAGCTGCTGTCTCTGTGACTGCATTCTGGAGACTTGGAGAAGGTTATTGGGGTCAGAATAAACCACTCCCACAACACATAGTTGAGCTTCATCCTCGGGTGCAGTTCTGCTGTTTGTTTTCCTGCAGCCAGGACACACTGGAAACAGATTTGCCATGAATAATACCGGGTACAGCAAACCAGGAAAAACTTTCCTTTTTACATCGGAATCTGTCGGTGAAGGTCACGCTGGTGAGACTTGAATTTTTTTTTCAAAGATCTGCTCTACAGACTATTGTGCAGGAAATCTGTTTCTTTTTTTGAAATTCATTTTCAGATTTATCCTTTCATGCCTAATAATATAATAATTAATACTGATCCGTTTATGAACCGCAGTTCATGTTCACATTACACTAGTCTTGATCGAGCGCCTTGCATGTCCTGACATGCCACATTATTCATCAACTAATGACCTTTGCTATATTCATTACAGCTTGAGTTGGTCTACAGATTAATAGTTAGCTATTGATTATATAACACTAAAAAGTATCCTCTGATTTATCCACAGATAAAATGTGTGATCAGATAAGTGATGCTGTTTTGGACGCATATCTTTCCCAAGACCCTGACTCAAGAGTGGCATGTGGTATAAACTTCCATTAAATAGTTCAATGTTCTTCCATTAGGTCATCAGTATTTTGGTTTTGAGAGTCTTCTGGATGTACATATACAGTGCCTGTTTAAAGTGTGGAAACACCAAGTCTTTTATGGTTTAAGAGACATGTATTTTCCTGTTATTTCTATGCAACAAACTAGGAAAAGTTCTGTAAGCGTTATTTATAGAGCAAATAGCGGTCTGGAGTGATTATCTATTATGGAATGGCCTGCCCAGTCACCACACCTAAATCCTATTGAACTGCTCTGGAATGAACAGAATCAATAAGTCAGAAAGAAATCTTTAACTAGTGAAGGACATCTATGGCAAGTTTTACAGTAAGCATGGCAAAGTATTTCAGGCCCAGGTACCAAATGCACGGCATGCCAATGATTTCAGCTGAATATTTGCAGAAACAAAATGCCAAAAGTGTGTAAAGCTGTAATGCATGCTATGCAAAGATTTTTCATCTAGACATTTATATGTTTCATTAGTCAAAGTAAATCTTTCAGACATTCCCGAGTTTGTTGCATAGAAACAATAGGAATATACATGTGTCTCTTTAAAATCATGGTGTGTAGGTGTGTACATATAAAATCAACATTTAATAATCAACAAGCAGTTTGGAATTCTATACCGATACTATGCAGGGAATCCCTTCTATCTTAAATCATTTTAATTCTTTATGCCATGGATTCCACAAGATGTTTGAAAATTTTCTTTGAGATCCTGGTCCATGTTGCATTACTGCATTACATTTTCTGCAGATCACTAAAAATATTTCAGGACTGGTTTAAGGAACATGACAAAAAGTGCAAAATGTTCATTCAGCCACTGAATTTTACAAAACTCAAACCATTTAGGCTTCTGTGGGAACACGTTCTATCTATGAAAATACCACCTTTGCAATACTAATGTCCTAGTGCCTTATAGCAGATCACTAGAGCCCATGTTTGGAAGGGTCAGTGCTGTTTTGGTGGCAACAGTATGGACCTACAGTATGGCTAATCTGTTTAATTAACTTCAGTTAATGATTTTTATTTTTGAGTCCTTCACCGGCTATTATTCAGAAGTGCTTTATTTACTGGGGGTCAAACGTTTTCTTTTTTCAAAAACAGAATGTGTAGCTAAGACTGGTATGATCCTACTTTGTGGAGAAGTGACATCAAAGGCGGTAGTCGATCTTCAGAAAGTGGTCAGAAACACTGTGAAGAGTATTGGATATGACGACTCATCCAAAGGTAAGACCATTTTTTATAGAACAGAGGCAGCCTCACAGTGTACAGTGTCCCGGTTTAAACTTTTCACATTCTCCCTTTGTATGCATGGATTTCCTCTGGGTTCTTCAGTTTTCTCAGACCTTCAAAGAACATGGCAGTAAATGGAATACACTAGAATGTGAATTGTAGGTGTGAATGAAGGTGTGAATGTGTGTTCATGGTGCACACTTTGGGTGTTTTCCCACATCAAGTCCAGTATTCCCAAGATTTACTGTGACCCTGACCAGTTACTGAAAATGTGCAAACTGACATGGAATAATTGGTGGCACAGAAATATGCATGATAATTATTCTCTTAACAGGTTTTGACTACAAGACCTGCAATGTGCTTGTGGCCTTGGAGCCACAGTGTGCTGAGATTAGTGACTGTGTGTTCGAAGGCCGTGATGAGGAGGACATTGGTGCTGGTGATCAGGTTTGAATTATTTTATTCAAATGTAAAATGTAAATAAAATCAGAAGGCAATGATTTGCACAACTCAAAAACCCATAATTTATTTGCAATATAGCATAGAAATAAATCACATTTTGAAACTGAGGAATGTTTCAGCCATTTAATTTTTGAATTAAATGGCTGAAACACTTCTCAAAAAAGTTGGGACAGGGCCATGTTTATCACTAAGAAGACCAATGTTTTCCAAACAAGATTCTTACTGCTCATCAGTCCTGGGTCTTCTTTCTCATATTTTTCATTTCACTCAAAACAGCTATTTCTTTGGATCATGTATTTATGGGTGACATGGTGCATTGTGTTAACAGACAATGAATCCTGGAGGTGTCTTTCAGCTCGTGCAGTGATTTTCATTACAGAATCATGTCTGGTTTTAATGCACTGCTGCCTTAGGGCCCAAAGATCACAGGCATCCAATATTTTGCCCTTGTCCCTTGCACACAGATGTTTTTTACCAGATTCTCAAAACCATGTCATAATACAATGTGCTGAATGATGAGACATTTAGTCTTTTCAATTTTATGATGAGGAACATTATTCTGAAATTGTTCCACAGTCTTTCATAGATTGGTGAACCTCTGCCTTTATAAAATGCTCTTTTTATGCCCAGTCATGTTACTAATCTGTTGCCAATTAACCTAATTAGTTACATATTGTTCCTCCAGCTGTTTCTTTTTGGTACCACTTACTTTTCAACTCTTTTGTTTCCCCGTCCCAATTTTCTGGAGTCCACTAAAACAGTACATTTCCTCAGGTTGTTTGTGAATAAAATATGGGGTTATGAGATTTGCAAATGCGTTCTGTTTTATTTACAATTAACACAACATCCCAATGAGGGGTTATATTATTATTATTATTATTATTATTATTATTATTATTATTATTATTATTATTATTATTATTACAGGGATTAATGTTTGGCTATGCAACAGATGAGACAGAGGAATGCATGCCGTTGACCATCCTCCTGGCTCATAAACTCAATTGTAGAATGAAAGAGCTGTCAAGGAATGGACAATGTCCCTGGATTCTACCTGACTGTAAATCACAGGTAAAATAAAAAGAAGTGCGCTTCACATTACAATAGCAGCAAAGGAATTTTGAATAAATGGTAATAATCCGACAGGTTACAGTGGAATATTGTGATAACAAGGGAGCGATGGAGCCAATTCGAATTCATACAGTGGTCATCTCAGTTCAACATAAACCCCACATTACTTTAGGAGAGATTCGAGAAAATTTGATGGAAAAAGTGATTAAAGCAGTTATTCCACCCAAATACCTTGATGACAAAACTATATATCACCTGCTTCCTAGTGGAAAATTCCTAATGGGTGGCCCCCAGGTGAGTAATTGTTTCATTGCTAGAACATAAGTTTTAAGCTTTAAATGAAAACCTCTGGAGATATTATGAGTTTGGAGCAAGAATCTCAATCGAGTCATATAAGATGTTTGATATGCGAAGTTCTTATGTGACCTGATTTTTTTGTGTATGTTAATTTGATTATCAGGGAGATGCAGGTCTTACAGGCAGAAAGATCATTGTTGACACATATGGTGGTTGGGGTAGTCATGGAGGTGGTGCTTTTTCTGGGAAGGATTGCAGCAAAGTGGATCGATCGGGAGCTTATGCTGCACGCTGGGTTGCCAAATCACTTGTAAAAGCCAAGCTATGCAGACGAGTACTGGTACAGGTAAGGAAAGCCATTATTTATTTGTTTCTTTGACCTTTTCAGCAATTAAAAAACAAACACTTACTGACAGATGATACCATCTGCCAGCCAAAGTTTTATTATACATCTATATATTTTTAAATTACCAATTGTTTTGGTTTATAGATCTCGTATGCCATTGGCATAAGCCATCCTTTATCAATCTCAATATTCCATTATGGGTCATCCTCCAGAGATGAAGATGAGCTTCTGGAAATTGTTCAGAAGAATTTTGACTTAAGACCAGGTGTAATCGTCAAGTAAGTGGGATTAAGTGCAGATTTTACAACAGTAAATTGTGACATGCTGATAAGGATACAATTATTTTGTGATGTTTGTGATGATGTGATTATGATACTCTCATCATCCCTTATTCTTTTACAGAGAGCTTGGTCTGAAAAAACCCATTTTTCAGAAGACTGCTAGCTTTGGACATTTCGGACGAGAGGAATTTCCCTGGGAGAAAGCAAAGAAACTGGTGCTTTAGCCACAAGGAAAACCTTTCTCTACATATCATAAGAATTTTAATGATTGTTTCTTAATTCCATTGGAGGACGAAATACACAAATCATATATTTGAGTTAAAGTAGAGCTACACCAGGTAAAATATTACCCCAGTAAAAGTAAATCCATTTCGACTAAACCAGATCCATTTATACTTTCACTTAAATAAAAGTAGGAAAGTATTTGTCTTTAAATGTACTTAAGTGTCCAAAGTACTGTACTATGATTAATTATGGCTATAATCCATAGATTGCAACGTAAAAAAATGATTTTTTAAAGACCAAATATTCTATGAAATCCATTTTGTTTAAAAATAAATAAAAAAATATAATTGAATTACAGTTTTTTGTGTAATTACCCACTGCACAATGGTTACACAGTTCACCTTGTCCCCTGTAGTTTAACTCAGGTTTTATATTACCTTTACGAGTTTTAGTGTTTCAATAAATTTTCTGTCACCCAATCACCTGAGTATTGAAGAGCCATGATTGGCCCGATAACATAAACACATAAAGCAGGCTTGACCAAAAGAGGATGGATTTGTTTCATTGACCCCTGGGTTTAGAAGCCCAAGCACACTTCTGCTGCACCACTCTGCTGAAAGATCTCACCTGATGGGACGCAGTCTGACACATTGAATTAAGGCTGATTTTAATTATATTCTACGCCAAATAAAGTATTGGACATTGTAAAGTTTAAAGCAACAAGAAGGGAAGTTTCAGGCTACTCTTTTACACTTATTCTCATTTCAAACCGACCAACATGAATATACAATTTACATCATTGTAGTAAAGGCAAGTTTTTAGTGTTTTTTTTATTTTGCTCCATCAACATCTGGGCTATGAGCCCAGTACACATCTGCAGCACCACTCTGCGACCTAGCAAGGTTCCTGTAATGTCAAACAACTTTATACACATCCTTACACTTATTCTTATTTCAAACAGATCAACATGAAAGTAAATTATTAAAGTAATCCCTATATTTTTTTAATTTGTGACATAAAGAGGGCTGGACTTCAGCAAAGGATGATTTCGATCCATTGACCCCTGGGTTATGGGTTCAGAATGCTTCCACTGCAGCGCTCTCCCCAAAGATGACCCTAGAAGAAGCAAAAAAGCACAATGAACTGGATTAGGAGACCAGTGCCTTATTTATTAGACCAGTGGAGTGGAAGTTATTGGCAGTCTGCTGTTAGTCCTCCAAAGCCTTTATACACATCTTTACACTCATTTGTCAAACTGACTAACAAGTATGTGCACTTTTTATCCTTGACATAATGCTATTAATTGGTTTGTGACTTAATAAAAGCTCAGCCATAGCAGAGGATGGTTTCGATCCATCGACCTCTGGGTTATGGGCCCAGCACGCTTCCGCTGCGCCACTCTGCTTGAAGGCCACCCCAGATGGGATTCGAACCCACAATCCCTGGCTTAGGAGGCCAGTGCCTTATCCATTAGGCCACTGGGGCAGACAGATGCCCACCTTGCCTACGTCACTAGCAGTCACACAGTTAGCAGAGGGTCGCCTAAGCATGTTTTAAGGTCGAAAGCTTTTATAAACAGCCTTCCACTCGTTTTTGTGACATTACTGTACGATTTTATTGACAGAACGCGGCAGCTCAATGAAAAAAATCAAAGATCTGTGATGAAACACAGCCTCGCAAGTGCTCCAATACAACAGGTGGCGCTGCTGCTCTAAAAAGCTAAACAAGTCAAATTTCTTTTCAACGCAGAGGAAAAGATTTGGACTGGAAACATGGGGACACGCTTGAAGGTTAAGAGCAATAACAATAATGCATGTTTTTATGGTTTTATAATATTTTAGTAAATGGTAAATTACTGATCATGATGCACGTGAACACTTTGTTCATTTCTTTTCGACGTTTAAATCGAAACATTTAAAATCGTTTCTAATGTTTATAATAAAACATACTATATGTGATATATACCAAATGAGGGCTGTCGAACGATTAAAATATTTAATCGTGATTAATTGCATGATTAAACACGACTCTCTAATCAACATGGGCCTGGACAAACAATCAATAACGTCTCTAATCAACATGGGCTTGAACAAATATGGATGCTTTATGCAAATTTACGTTTATTATTAGTAAAACCAAACTCAGTATAGAGCATGAAGATAAAAGTAATTGAGGTAATTGAGGTGTTTTAAATTATGCCAATCATCAGGACACCAAACTGAACTTTTACTATGTTTCCACACGGACGGTTTTGATTGCCGGATGTGTTCATCATGGCGGATTTTGGTGCTTGATTTGAGACTTAGCACATCAGTAAAACAAATGTGTGATGATTAAAACGTATTTATAATTTAATATATGTTTTTTATCTAAAGAAATGACATATAAATGTACATTAAAGGTTTTAATTTCCGCACTTTTATATTCATTGATTTATATTTTTAACAGAAATGGTTACAAAAATGTGCACTGCATTCATCGCGCTAATCAAAACCCTATTTGCAAAATAGCATTTGATACGCAGTACTCAGATTCATAGAGAGCAACATATTTAATGTTTTTAACTATATATTTTTTTTCTCCAGGTGCTTAGAACGTTCAAAGCTCTGCACCGAACCCGGATGACTGTGTTTAAAGATGATGACCAGGCATTAAAAGGTGTGAAGAAAGTAAATAGTGTAATAATTTGTCTTTTTCTAAAAATAGATTCTTGTCAACAGCTATATTGTCGCATGAAATCTAAAGGGTTCAGGGATATAAAAAGCATCAAGCATTCCAGAATGTGGGCTGATGTCATATATGTCAGGTTCAGCTCATTAAATTGATGTTGAAGTTCATGATTTGGCAACAAAGGTGGAGGAAATACAAAATTCTTCACTTTCTTATTGTATATTGTTTATATATAATTGCTTTAGCTGATACCTGTATAATAATTTTCTTCTTACGAGAGTATTATGTCAGAACATAATTGATTATTTCATTAGGTGGGTGTGTTGGGAACAATTAGTAGTTGCTTATATAGGAGGAATAGAATAAATGCATTAATATGATGCATATATTAAGAAAAGCTTATTATCTAGGAAAATAGGCTTGCCTTTTCTTTAATAATTTTTTTTCTTTAAACCACAGCTGCCAGATTAAAGATCAATGAAGAATTTAAGAAAAACCAAAATGAAACATCGGAAGAAAATATACAGCAGGTATAAATAAATATTATTAAAATTAGAATTTGTTGCTGATTGTTTTTTTTCCCCCTGATGGTTATTATATTAAATTAGATGTTTGTTCTACATCTGGTTTCACCTCAACAATCAGAACATGTTCGTTAGACTTTGTCCTAGTTATGACTCTCTGCTTATGTGTTTCTGCAGATGATTAAAATGAGCAGAGCTGTTGAGACAATTCTGCGGGAGAATGTCTTACAGGCGGAGCATGTTGGTGAAAATAAGCTTGGTAATGTCTGAACGCTGAATACTGTGATGAAGCACTGGTGATATTTTTGATAATTGCGAACAAGATCTGTTATAACTGTTTTGGTTCTTTTTTTTTTTTTTTTTTTTTTGCAGTTCTGCGACCCCGGGACAGTCTTCTGTTAGAAAACGTACCTTACTGTGACACTCCTCAATCAAAAGCATAACGAGCATGGATTCATGCTGGACGTGATCTAAGGACATGCCGAATAAAATTGTCTCTCCAAACCCTGAGGACAAATTCCATCTCAGAAACTGAAGTGCATAAAGCTGTACATAATTTTTTAAATATATATTAATATTGTAAAATAAGTCAGAATTTTCAGACTAAATCCTGCTTTGAAATTGCTCTCAGACAAATGCTTTCACTTGTGCTCTGTTGTTCAGACGTCTGTGTGTTATTTAGTTTTACGTAATGTGAAAACCACTTCAATGTTTTGTTAAATGTATGAAAACATTTGTAAAATTCACTGTATGCAATCTGTGAAAGGCTTCAGGCTTCTGTGTGTCCCGAAATGTACGCCCTCTACAGTGTTTGATAGACGGAATTAAGATGACTTATTTTATCATTTAGCAATATGAACACATATACAATGACTTGTTTAATATAAAATATTAATACTAATATTACAGTTTAATCATGCATGAATTAAGTCAAGTTTATTTCTATTGCGCTTTTCACAACAGACATTGTCTCAAAGCAGCTTTACAGAAATCAACAGTGAAGGTGAATGGTGTGTATTTATCTCTAATGAGCAGCCTGTGGTGACTGTGGCAAGAAAACCTTGAGAGGAACCAGACTCAAAAGGGGAACCCATCCTCATTTGGGTGATATTAAGACTGTGATTATAGTCTTTAAACAATACAGAACACTGGAGACTGTGCATGAAAACTGTTTGTTAGCAAACATCTAAGTAAAAAACAGTTTTTGAAGCTATAATCAAGCTCTAGCTCCCAGACTGGCTGCTTAGGGTATATTTGTAAATATATTTTTTCTGTTCTTGTAATAAATGTTATATCTGCAATGTGAAATTTCAAATGTGGGTGAATGAAATATATGTAAAATTTTTCCCTGCTATTAAGGAGAATTAACAAAACTGGCAGGACTCATGTGTGAAATGATGTTATTCATTTGTATGCTGAATAAAGCTGAACTGCACCTGGAGTTTTCTTCTTCAGATATACTGATCCACACAAAGAGAACAGTTTGAACTCACCTGCAAAAACAGTACGTATACAGTTTTTTCCTCAGTTGCTTTGGAGCATTTCTCAGATCAGAAATTAAATTGTCAAAACTACTTGTTCAACCTCCACATCATGGAGTCACCTTTTCACATCCTAAAAGCAATTTCTCGTTGCTTGGAACTAATTGTAAACGCTTTGGTACATTTATTTCATTGATTGTGTATAATTGTCTGCTGTTTTCCACATTTTCTTATGTTAACCCCCAAAACATCTCAGCACCAGTTCATTGCATAAATCATTAAATGCAAAATGGTTAAACCAGTTATTATAATCTGTAAAGTGTCTCTTCATCACATTTCTATTCAACATTTTTTTGTAAATGAGTCTTGAATGTCACTAATAAAGAAACTGTTCTTACAGGTCAAAGGAGAATCTTGTGAACCTTCAGTTGGCTACAGGAGGTGAACATCAGTACATTACAGTAAAAGTGTAAATCCTGTATTGTGTACATTTGTGCTGTTGAAATTCATAGATGCCAAACAGAAGAAATTCAGCCTTTTGCATTTCCAATCATTGTGATCTAATCTTGTTTTATGAAAGTACAGGAGTTTTGATTGTTTTGTGCTGTTTGTACAAATTGTTTTGTGAAATTCACATTCTGGTTTGCAAATATTAAGAATGCTCCAAGAAAATGCTTCAAAGCAATTGAGAAAAATTGTGAATCAACGCAAAGCATCGCAATTTGTTCAACTGAAAATTGCATTTATGATGTGCACAAGTGATTAAAAGATGTGGAGGTTGAACAAGTAGGTTTGGGAATTGCGCTTTTGTCGCACTCGCACCGTTCTCGATGCGCCTGTAGGTGACGCTGGTTTCACATTTGCCTCCAATGCCACGGCACATCCCCATAGCCCAGATGGGAGTGTTCAGCCAGAGAAACTCCTTTCTCATTTGCCCGGCTGCAGTCATTTATTGCTGAGCTTGGTCCTGACCAGACGCGCTTTTGTCTCTGGTTCGTGCGCGCTCCCGACCGCCGCGTCTCCGCGTCTCCGCGTCCTCGTGCTGCCGGTATTTGGGCTTGTCTCCGGCAGGGTGTGTAGTGCAGGTGAAATCCTAGCGCCTGTGTGTAGAGGACAGAGGACAACCAGGAGACAGCTTTGTGCGAATCGGTAAGGCTCTGGTTTTATTTAAATATATATTTAAGGATGCATATATGAATGTAGGATGGCATGCTTTGATCTATCTATCTATCTATCTATCTATCTATCTATCTATCTATCTATCTATCTATCTATCTATCTTATATATATATATATATACATATATATGCTGTTAGTCTTGTCTTTCAAGAGCACAATATTTGGTATACATTTTGGTGCATGATTTAAAGACTGATAATTTATTTTTTATTCCTTCACCCTTCTTTCACCTTAAATTTCCATCATGCACATGAATTTTATGTAACATACATCCAGGCCATCTGCTTTGTAGTTCATGCTTTGTGCCATTTCAATTCATAGCGTTGTTCATATATAACAATCATATAGCATTCATATAAAACAATTTATTAAAATTGTATTATTATTATTATTTTTCTTTTTACACATAATAATCTGAATATCATGTTGGCTCCAGGTTTAAATAGAGAACCTGTCAGGCATCTTTGGGGCTGGTGAATGAAGTCACCTGTTTTTTTTTTTTTTTAGACGTGTATGTATACGTAACGGATATACAAGCATATACAAAAAAATCCAATCCAAATGAAAAGAAATAAAGTGTGTTTTCTATGAAATCAGACCAAAGTACACCAGTGAGCCTTAAAGGCATTGTCTGGAATTGAGTGGAAATGATGTAAGAGGATTAATCTCATTTGAACATGTGCATCACCAGTAAAAGAGGTAATAGAAGGGTAGGAGAACCCTGTCTCATGGTTGTGTATCTTATTCTAAAGCATATGCATATATTTTAAGGCATGGCACATTTTCTACTTCTATGATCAAGCCGTTATGTGATCATAATATTACTGTTACTGTTGATACTGTTGTTTATATTACATTTATATTTGTCATTTTTCCAAAATTCCTTGCAATTATCTCAATTTTTACACCTGAGCTGTTGAGGGTTCAGGGCCTTGCTCTCTACACAACAGTGCTGGGATTTGAACTTGCGACCTTACAACGTCAAACATCTTGACCACTGTCCACCAATCTAAAACTTAATAGTGTTATTATTAGTGGACATGATGAATGATATTCCTTTACACATCACTTATTTGCCCTCTGTAACCACTTAATACTGGTCAGGGATGCAATAAATTGAGACACTGGGCATAAAGCGGGAATACATCTTTGGTGGACGCCAGTCCAACGCTGGACACCAAACACTCATGATGATGCTTTTTTTCCCTTCTGTTCCACCTGAATAGTTTATTCATACAACACATTCAGCCCTGTTATTAATTCTAGGTCTTCATAGCCCACAATGAATAGAGATCCGACTTGTTTTCTGTAGGTCCATTGAGTAATTTTTGCCTCGGATGGAAAGTCCGACGTCTAGGAGTCTCGGAGCCATAAATCGGCAGCGTATTTTTGATATAATGCCATAGTGTACTTTTAATTGAACTGAGAACTTAAAATGCCTTTGAAATGCATGTAGTAAAAACATTACAGTATGATATCGGATACAGCCAATTTGACCAACCGTTTTTTTACAGTATGTACAACTTACAAGACAATAAAAAATATGGCATGGGAATATATGTAAGCCAAACACAAGTAGCAGGAAATCGTGATATATAGGGGATAACGATCTTTTCACGGTTTCTCCCGTAGAAGTATAAATTCATTTCCTGCTTCCGAAAGAAAGGTTTTCTACAACGTCTTCACGAGCTGACCCATTTACACTCGTCAATAAATACACACTCCGAATTTGAAGAATAGTAGGTGCCAGCATAAACACCTTCAGTGGTTGACAGGAGCGATTTGGGTTGTCTAGATGCATGAGACCACTGCAGATGTAACCAATTTAGTGGCATTTAGAAACATAAGCTAACAAAATGCTTCATAGGCATAACTGATAACAGTTATCACCATGTTAGCTTAACTGAATCAGATCATATCTGGATCAGAATTCTCAGACGTGGTGTCTCAGGGTGATATAGAACCGAACAGTTCTCCCCACGATCAAGATTAACGTTAAGGAAGTAAATCACCATCTCATATCATGTTATTATCTTGTTACTAGAATATTTCAGAAGAGAAACAGGTCAAAAATGTGTTGCTGAGCTTCTTCTTTCACCCTATTATGTAAGTGTAAAGGAATTTTTTTAATTTTTATTTTAGCATGACCATAATGATGGAGGTAACCGCATTCACATGCCACAATGCACATGACTTGTGTTATTTTATTAAGCACTGGGCTTTACTTCAACCTGCAGGGCTTTTTGTAACCCTCTAATCTAATTTAGACCTCGTATGTTTCCCTTTAAGATCTTCTCATGTTTGAGACACCTCACACTCTGTATCAGTCAGAGATTCCGTCTGTAAATGCGTCCTGGAACCTGCGGAACTGCTGTTGTAATATATTTTCGCAGCTCATTTCCATGTAAAATGCAAGTTTACAATTTTAGCCTCATCAGAAACCAGGTGACATTTCTGAGGGAAAAAAAAATTCACAACTGAATAACTGGAGGGAGACCCGCATAATCTGCATACTCCAACATGCGTTTTACGCTTCGCTTGATTTTCTTTCAGTCACTTATATAAAATGCTTTTCTTTTCCCAAGACTATTCATTAAAAATTGAATACGATGTGTGTTTTATATCACTGCCTCGAGAGTGACTGAGAACAGGCTTATGAGGAAGTGGGTTGAAACTATAATGCCTCACATCTGGAAACACACACTTCATATTGGCCTGGAAAAACACCCAGAATTATGTTTTCACACTCTGTCTACCTAATGAATCAGATCCCTGACCTCAGGGATCAAGTGCCATGTAGTCTATAATCAGTGGCAGAGTCTGAGGGTTCATCTTCTATTGTCCGTTTTAAGTACAGGTTTAGGGTGACATGGAGCACAGTTGATGAAATGGAGATGATTAATCCAGTTAAAGAAACTGAAAGTCGTTGTTCCAGGTTTACGAATAAGAGACGGAGCAGACATAACATTATGACATTATAACATTATGATCAGTGAATTGAAGAACCCTGATGATCTGTTCATCATGGCATCTGTTAATGGGTGGGCATCAAATTTTAGGAAGGAAACAAGCATTTTGTCCTCAAAGTTGACGTGTTTAAAGCAGGAAAAATGGGCAAGGGTAAGGATTTGAGTTAATTTAGCAAGGGCCAAATTGTGACGTCTAGACGTCTGGGTCAAAGCGTCTCCAAGAGCAGCTTTTGTAGGAGGTTCCTGGTCTGCAGTGGTCAGTGTCTATTAAAAGTGCTCCAAGGAAGGAACAGTGGTGAACCAGCGACAGGGTCATTGATGCATGTGGGGGAGCAAAGGCTGGTCCTTGTGGTCCGATCCAACAGACGAGCTCCTGTAGCTCAAACTGCTGAAGAAGTTCATGCTGTTGATGCTCGATGAATCAGGATTGTTTTGGCAGCAAAACAGGGGGACCAACACAATATTAGGCAGGTGGTCAGGCATAACATCATGACATCATTCTGTATTATATTATGGTTCATAATTAGGAATTGAGTGACACTTTGTTTGAATTTTAGTCTTCATATGAAGCTGCTGCCCCAAGGTTACGCAGGTGCTACATACGTCTTTCATTGTCATATTGTATATTTTAAAACAAAACACGAAAACACATTTATTGTGTGTCTTTATTACATCAAACTTGTGTACTTAGGTGTTTATATAGGTATATATAATTGTAATTCATTCAATTCGATTCAAGTTTATTTCTGTAGCACTTTTAACAATGGACATCGTCTCAAAGCAGCTTTACAAAATGTAAGAATTCTAGATAGAAATTGAAATATAAGTGAACTATGTGTATTTATCCCCAATGCACAAGCCTGGGGCCACTGTGGCAAGGAAAAACTCCCGTAAATGGCATGAGGAATAAACCTTCCAGGAACCAGACTCACAGGGGAACCCATTCTCGTTTGGGTGAGACCAAGAGTGTGATTATAATTCATAGAAAAATTATACAAACACCGGAATGTGTGATTATTAGTCATGTCTTTCTGTAATCTTTTACAGTCCGTTGATGTTAATCTCTAAATAATAATTGGCTTACTACATAAATAAGAATAATTTAAACAAAACTTGAACAATTGTTTTGTAATTATTCTTTTGTTATTACTAGTTATAATGGATGTACAATAGATGATGCAATATTACATTGAATAGTGTCACTTGGTATAAATTATAATGTATTATAAGATGATTATAAGTTATTAAGGAAAAAAAGTAAAAAATATTGAGTAATAGACGCTTTGTCCAGCTATTCTCATAGTTTCTATGTCACAATGAGACTTTAAACAAAAATGGGAAGCGAAGACACAAACAACTACTTACCTTGTCAGAAAGACGCAGTAGTCACTTCCCATTGCTCAACACCATGTAACCATGTAACTAAACTGCCAACATGCCTGGTTTCCCTCTTAATGCATTCTTCACCTAATGAAGATTTGCTTGTCAGGTCAAGCGAAGCTGAATCTGCAGATAGTTGGAATACCTTTGTTTAATGAAATTGCATTGAGACATGCTTTGTTAGAGTAGAGTGTTGGGCCAGTGTCTTAGTACTCTGTTCTGAGGCCTAGGGCATTGTTCTGACTTTATGTATAGAAATGACTTCATTGGTGGTGGTGCACAGTTTTGATAAATAGATGATGGTGTAATCTGCTTTGTACAGGAGTGCCCAGTTCTCAACTTGAATTTGTGATTTTATTGCTTTAACATGCCTGATCCTGGTCATTGAGTAAAATGGATTTGATGTGTTTGAACATGAACCTCAATAAAGGATAAATCCACAGGTATGTGAAGGTTCTTATTAGAATTTATTTTTTTTAAAAAGTAGTCCACTGGCAAGAAGTTTGGGGCACGAGGATAAATCTTTGTAGTTCCAAATGCAAACTAATAAAGTAATTAGCCATTAGAAAGATCAGATTTCCGATAAAAATATGACTTTTAGCTTAATTGCAGATAATTTGGTTATATTTTGTTAATTATTTGCTATATCAAATTTAATTTGTCGCAATTTGTCACAAGTATAAACTTCGACTTCTTCTTTTTCTTTTTCTTTGGGCTGCTCCCTTTAGGGGTCACCACAGCGGATCATCCATCTCCATACCCCCCTGTCCTCTACATCTGCCTCTTTCAAACCAACTACCTGCATGTATTCCCTCACCACATCCATAAACCTTCTCATTTTCTCCTTCCTGGTGGCTCCATTCTCAGAATTCTTCTACTGATATACCCCATGTCCCTCCTCTACACATGTCCAAACCATCTCAGTCACACCTCCTTCACCTTGTCTCCAAAACATCCTACATTCGCTGTTCCTTTGATAAATTCATTTCTAATTCTGTCCATCGTCGTCACTCCCAAGAAAAACCTCAACATCTTCAGCTCTGCTACCTCCAGCTCCACCTCCTGTCTTTTACTCAATGCCACTGTCTCTAAACCGTACAACATCTCAGGTCTCACCACAGTCCTATAAACTTTCCCTTTCACTCTCACAGATACTCTTCTATCACAAATCACTCCTGCTATCACTCTTCTCCACCCACTCCACCCTGCCTACACTCTTTTCTTCACTTCTCTAACACACTCTACATTACTTTTGCACTGTTGATGCCACTTACCTGAACTCCTCCACCTTCTCCACCTCTTTACCCTGCAACTGCACCACTCCACTGCCCTCCCTCTCTTTCACACACATGCACTCTGTCTCACTCCTACTGACAATATATGAATATATGAAATATAAGTTCTATTGTAATTAAATGTCATGTGTTCATGTGCTGTATGAGCCAGAACTTTTCCATAAGTCCATGTTATTGTTTAGGACAATTATTTCCTCTCATGGCTGATGATCTGTTGAATATTTTAGTTTTTCGATTTTGCACATTACCTTACATCTTATACCCATATATGTTTTTTTCATGTCACAGTTGATGTTATTTGGTAAGGGAAACTCCCCACAAACACTATTGCATGTTGCACAATGCAAATATTTGTCTTTGGTGGCATTTGTGGCAAACACAGCACATCATGCATTCTCCCTGGGTGGAAAAAAAACATGAAGCTGTTCTTTTTTTTTTTTTTTTTTTTTTTGAGGTGCAAAGGTTGACATATCTTCTCTAGTGTTTTAAGAACCTCTCAGAGCCAGGCACCGTTTCATCATTTATCATAGTACTACACGCAGCAAAACTCGATAATGTGTAAAACTGGCATGCGGTTGCATTTCTTAGTATTTGAACAGAGAATAGGATTATGATCTTAGTAAACATTTAAAAAAATGTATAGCCAAGTATAAGCCATTACGAGGGAACACCTTTTGTCTCATTACATGTGGCAGAGAATTTGATTACACTGAGAGTAAACACTGAGAGTGCGGCAGGTTCAAGGCATTATTCGTTCTTTCAGCTGTTGTGCATGGGGTTTTAAATGCTTTCATAGACCGTGTTCACTTTCGTCTTTCAGAGCCACTGAAGTCACACAATGACAAGCGATTAACGCTGGCTATTCTTGTGTCATGAGTACACCACATTTTATGTAATATCACAAGTTTGGCTTCTTGAAGCTGCATGCATCTTGACTCTTCTTCTTTATTGCTTCATTGCCTTTCTTTATGACAGTGAATTTCGCTTAGAAAACTTTTCCATTGTACTTTACAACCATGTGGCTATGTGCACATCAAACGTGAAACCTGAAATCAGGAACACGATAAAGGTCTTAACTGAAAATTGAAAACAAAATTGGCTAATTTGCATAGTCTGTAAAACAGAGACAATCAAAAGCCATGTTCAGGTATTTATTTATTTTTGCACTAAAAAGGCCTGTTTGTGAAAGGGCCATGTGTTAGATGTCAGAAATTTATGTCGCTTAATTAAATTTATGATTTGCCGTCTGTCTGAACCACAGAAATAAAAGTGAGCTATCTGTACAATATTGAATTGCACAGCATCATATCTTTTCTTTCCTCTGCATCATTTTGCACTGAATAGCATCGTGTTAAATCGAATCGAAATCGGATTGCAATGCATCGTAATAGAGGTGAATCATATCGCATCGGTAGCTGCTTCACATGTGTCTTTAATCGCCATTCCAGTTTTTTATTCACATTTGCTGACTATGTACTGACCCTGGAGGTGTTAAAGTTCCCAGCAAGGCTTTAGTTTTAGAAGAAATGAGCCATCGGTCTTGGAAGTTTACACACTTCTTTTTTTTTTCGGTCTTTGAAGTTTTCACACTTTTTTTTTTTTTTTTTTTTTTACATTGTGTTAAGTCTTATCTGGTTGACGACTAGCTAGCTAAAACCTTAGTGTGTTTATTATGTCCAAATATATTGTGTTCATTATGTCCAAATAACTACCTATAGTAGTTTTTATGGCCAAAAAAACTATTAATTTGGATATAATTTGAAGAATATGGCTATAGTTTGACTTTATTTATGCACTGACAGACTTGTTGAGACATGCCACATCACTGTATTCATCAGCATGTAGTCATATACACTGTGTGACTCCCATCGTCTTGTGATTGTGCTCCCACCATGAGCAGCTTGTCTGGAGTGCTATTGCTGACCCAAAGAAGTATGACATCATTAAAGTGGCCCCTGGCATGATAAGTGGAGAGATTTTGGATTTGTCCCAGCTGCTTTCCTGTTCTAAGACATGCAGATGAAGCAGCTCTAGCGTGACTTCTGGAATAGCTCGGCTGTGATGTGATGTGAGTTCCGTAATAATAAGCAAAACTAGGCGAGATACAAAATGACCTGATAAGCGTTAGGCTTCGTCTTGTAAGCGTGTGGTCTTGGCAAAATGTGCCTTCATGCTCTATTCAATTTTTTTCATGTCTCACTTCCCTGTCTGGCTCTGACCGATTGCTACACTCAGCAGCTGACTATCTTGAGGAAGCTGAGGGTAAGTTACATAGGGACTTTGGAGGATTTTGTGCTGGATGTGCGTATTAAACATTTTTTCTGTGTGCGGGAATGACCTTGTCAAAGCATCTTCTTGATGTTAATCTCAGCGCTTAAAATGGTAAATGACAAACAGGTTTAATGTACGCTTCATCCTTGCTAGCCTTTCTTCATCCAATTTAGAACAATATGGTTTGCTGAAATTGTTAAAGACCTTACATAAGCACACAGTTATGCTTTACGTAATCAAAACCCACGCCTGAAACTAAAATGGGGATCGTCCAAGGCGTCTTTAGTGCCGTTGTGTACCGTGTAATGAAATCACCTTATTTATTTTGGTCTGTCATCAAAAACTTTATTTACTCGGAGTTTTGCCATCTCGTCTCGCTATATGCCTTCTGCTCTGTCCTTCTTTCTGCAGTTCTTTTGTTCTCAATTCATTCGTTTCACTGTGCAATTTTAGACGATTGAATGTTATCTTACCGTTTCATTAGGACCTACAGTATTTGTGGATTAGTTTAGTGATTAGCTTTGGAGATAGATATTTGCTGTGGATTTGATGACGTGTTGGTGAAAGTGATCTGAGGTGAAAACGGGGCGTGGCAGAGGGTTACAAGATGCAGGGTGATTAAAAACAGAGTGCACACAGTTCATCGCAAGTATGATGAATAGCTTTAAAGACATCACAGATGGTCATGCTTTTTTGGGTAATGAGTTCAGTACTGGTACACAGCCCCTTCCAGTGGACCTCATTGTGCCAAGTCGGCATATTTGCCACATACACATTGAGAGACTCATGAATGTATAAGACTAGATTTGTTAAAGATGTATGGCAGTAAAACATTTTAGTTTGCCTTCATGTTGTGCTGTTGCATGGACACTAAAGATTACTTAAGATGCATTCACTCTAAATTTTAACATGCAAAGTTTCACAGGTCAGAGTACATCAAACTTGAACTGCGAAATATGCAACTTAATCGCACTGAGCTTACCTTTCCATTCTCTACTGTTTGCATGCATTGAATGGGAGTTGAAGGAATGAAACGTGTAGCATGCCTACAGCTCAAAGCAGACATTCAGCAGAAAATTGTTGACCACCATCTGAAAGAGGATCACAAAAGCAGACAGGACACTAACGCTTACTAAAGCAGAACGTCAGCAGAAAATTGTCTAAATCAGTTTAAACTGCACATTTTTTTGTCCAAAAACAAGAACATATTCAGTGTTTCCATGCTTTCATTTTTAGGTTTTATGGTGTTAAATTGTTTCTCTATAATCCAAGATTCTGGTACACTATTAACTACTGACTATATGCTTCTTAACTCCTTAAATCCACAGTTATTATCTGTTACTTAACCACAGGATACAAGAAGTTAATCTCATGAAAGATTGGAGATGTTACACCGGTGCCATATGGTCATTCTAAGCTCCCAGCAGTGCAGCCTGTGCAAAGTGCTGCATCTGCAATAAAGCTGCTACCAAGCTGTAAAGGAAATAATCGACTCTCGTATGAACAACAATAAACCCGATTTCAAACTTTTTCAAGAAACGACGCGAGCAATGAACTTTTAAATGAACTAAAATGACCTTGTTTTAATTGCCACTAGTGATGGGAAGATCGGGTCATTTTAATGACTTGGTTCTTTAAATCTCATTCATCAAAATGAGCGAATCTTTTTTGAGTCATTTAGTTTATTTTGATGCTTTGCTCAGAATGAAAATAAAATATTACATTTTCAGTAAGCGGATCCCTCCGAACATGCCTACATACACAAACTATGACTATAGTTCTAATAATTATATATTTATATATGTATATATAACTGTGTAGCATCTATGGGAGTCACGTGATAGAAGAACGAACGACTCAGACGAGGGATAAAGGGATGAACTACTCAATTATGCTTCTTTTTATAACCTACAGAGCTTTTGCAATGCTTTGCTCATGCGTGTCCAGTAAAAAATGAGCGAATCACTCGTTCTTCTGAATTACAGAATGACCCATCACTAATTTCCACATTAAAGTGAAAATTAATTCCAAATTTCTTTACTTCCAAGTCCTGAAAAACTGCTTAGTCATGCCAGAATCAGGAAGGTTATGAGCTTAAAATCCACTCTGGAATGTAAGTTATTGTCGGAATCTTCTTCTCGGTGCTTGCTAGGTGCTTTTTAAGTATTTTTCTTTCCAGTATTACTAATCCTTCACATCCTCAAGAACATTAACGTTTTCATTGTGGGCCTTGATTAGATGAATAAAGAAGGTTTCTACGCATCTTCAATGAAGCGAATGTTCATTCAGCATCTCGGACACATTTCTCGCCTGGTTTTTATTCTTTATTCAACACGGTCTTGTTCTTTATGTATAGTGACTGCAGAAACGTTTGCAAAGTTTAAGATCTCCTTCTCCAAAACTTGCAACAGTCTTATTGTGTTTGTGTCCTTTGTATGGACATTGTGAGTCAAATCCGCTGTTAAACTCATTTTAAGAGAGAGAGAGACAGACAGACAGAGGGGGAATTGGGAATGGGGGGGTCTATTGTGATTTCTCACAATCAGACACACCCCCTGCCTCAGTGGTTAGTGGCTGCTGTGGCAACAAGACTTTAAATGGAAGAATTGAGGGCTGTCCGCTGACAACTCTTCCAGCAAAGGACGCAAAATAAGAATCTGGGATTGTTTCCTGAGCATAAAAACTATTTGTGACTGTGTATGATCAGGTGTGGCTTTTTCTCCACAATATTAAGAATTCTGTGCATAGCTTGAATGCAGCAAGAGGTGGATATTTTGTATATATACATTAAATATGACTTTATTTACTGTAAAAAAAAAAAAAGTGGAATGTGCTTGTGAGCTTTAATATAAAGGATTACATTTTGTTGTCATTTGTGTGCTGCCGGATTTGAAGCCGAGTAATTCTTCTATGCGTATATGTAATGCAGTGGTTATATTATATGCAGTTTGCTGGTGAATAATGAGTGGGAAAGGGGCAGGGCCAGAGGCAGGACTCAGTTCAGGAGCGTGCAGCAGCTTCGTGTGGAAAGGGTTAGTGATGGAGTAAGTGAATGCCACTTGGCCACTGATCCGTAACTGAGTGAGGGACAAAGGCCTCCCGCAGAGTGAAGTGCACTCGGAGCCCAGCGCTTCATCGTCCTCTTGCTGAGCTACACTCGTGTTTTAGCTCCGGATGGTGAGTAATGAATGCATTGTTTTGTGTCTGTTATGTTTTGGTGCATTTTGTTGCGTTTATTTTAGTTAGTTCTGCTTTGTTTGAGGAGTATCATTCATTTTTAAAGATGTTTCACCATGCTTGTGGAGATCCTCACGTACTCAGAGGTTGTACAGGATTAGTTTTGGATTGTTATGTATACTTATTTCTCACTCTCACTTTGGGATGCTGGTTTTGCTCAGCATTTTTTGTGCAACATTTTAGAAATCCTCACACAACATTGTGGTTCAGCATTAGAGGGGGTTCCTTTGAGGCATCTTTTCTCACATCCAGGCCAGGAAAAATGTCCTTACTCCTCCTCCTCTATCAGGGTCAATTAAGCGCCAGTCGTAACAGTTGTGTGTCATGGGTCGGTCGGCCATTCATAGTCAGCGTGATGAGCCAGACCTCTTCTCTTCTACTCCAACATGGATAACAAATTCCTTCTTGGGGGTCTTTTGTGAGCTGATCGAAAGTGATTCTATATGCAATGCTTGGAGTAATAACTTTTCTGTCGATTGGGCTTTTTTGTTTATTTCTGAGCATCTGCTAGTGGAAAGTTATCCAATCCTATGATAAAAATCTTTACTTAGTTCCTAAGATCATGTGGTTTTGCTTGACTAGGAGTATTATACAGATTAAAGTACTATTATGATGGGATAGGCTTTCAGGGTATAATTTTGCTAGAGGACTTCTGTTATTTTGGTGGATTTACACAGGAAAATCACAGAGATTTGTCTCAGGAATCCTCATATTACTGTATATGCATGTTTTTTAATCTAAAGATTACAGGCATACAATGTAGAGCTCATTTTTATAAACTCGGATTGTATAGACCTTGTTGCTGTAGGGTGCACACTGTAGCTGTGCAGTTGGCACTTGATCATTAGTAGGTTGTTTCACTGTAGCATATAAAGTACATTTTTACACATATAATCTACATCCGTACACATGAATATAATGTTATAATATGCTCATCGGAAATGTAGACAGAAAAGAGATAAAATGACCATGTACATATAGGGAGTGATCTTTCTTTAACATCATAAATTTGGTTTAAGTATAAAATCAGGTATATTAGATGTTGCATATTTGGTTTATTTTTCCAAGTACAGAGTAAGTTGTTCTAGGTTCTGATTGACAAATTCAGTTTTTTTGATCCATTCTATAAATGTCTATTGTGATTTCCATCAATGCATTCATATATATATATATATATATATATATATATATATATTTGTAACTTTTTCTGGGGTATTTTTTTTAACCCAAAAGTAAGATTGTAGTGATTAAATGTTGTTGTTCTGCTGTGTAAACATGACTAATACCTGGATTTGTATTGTTCTGCCAGGAAATGGTAGATAAAAGCGCTTCCTGTGTGTCATTTTTCCACAGACCTTAACAGAGTCTTGATTACCTGGTAGTATAGATGGACTATACATTACAGCCCATTTATAGAGGGTTAAGTACGGCTTAATCTTTTCGGTGCATTAGTAATTGTTATAGATACTATTCATAAAAAAACGAGTCCATTACAAACATGACTCAAGATGTTACGTTTGCTATGTTCTTTGATTCAACTGTTAATTTTATAGTTCAAGTGTCTATTTACTGGGGCTTTTGAGGACACGTTTCTGTTGGCTTCTACAAGCTAAAACTTCATCAGCTGCTCGTGTTGGTTTAGGGTTATGCAAAGCATTCTGGGAACCTTTCATACTCGTCCAAATGATTCATTTTTTTTAACTGCAGGGATACCTTTTGTAGATTAAGCCAAGATGAAGTTTATAAAAAATAGAGGGATATCAGACCCAGGCACATCGACAAAGGAATCAAAAGAGCCGGAAATGGACAGATAATTTTAGCAGAAAAGGATGGACTTCAGGCAGCTTCAGAACTCATTTACATACATATTTGGCCCACATGTCTGAGGCTGAGCTCTGTCCACAAAGCCTCTCTTCTAAAGCCAGGATATGAGACTTGACTGCGCAGGGTGGCCTTTAGTTGAATGAATGGCCCATTTGATGCCTTGCATTAGTAGATAGGAAAGTAAGGAGTTGATTTCATTTAACAAGAATATATCATCTTTAAGTGTAGCAACGAATCGATGAGATGATTGGGTTGTGTTCATTTAACAGTAATTTACCGGGAATTATTGTCTGTTATTTTATTTACCGCACTATACCAAAGTGGAGGACATGACATGACATTCTGTTTTCGTATTCATCGTTTTTTTTGTTTTAATACTTGCTGTGTTTCCTCCCTAGACTAACATAATTGTGGTAAATGTTAAAGCCTGTATGTTCTGCTATGACTCATTCTACTTTCCTCTCTCTTCAGTCATAATTCCCATGTGGAAACTTGCCATGTGAGAACTCCTCATAAGTTCAGTCGAAACTTTACCAAGTCCATGATTTACGCAGCATTTTGGTTCAATTGCATAATTCAGAAATGCTTATAATATCTTGTACGAGTTCCACCCTGAAACACGCCAGCGGGTTGTCTCACATTAAGTGACTACAGTTGGGAGTTCCTCAGTGGGAAAAGCCTTTAGACATCCTCACAAATATACAGAGACAAATGACACCTTTATTTTTAAGGGGAAAAAACACCATGCATTCACTCATTTTCAGTATTTATCCCAGGCTAATCTAAGGAACACTGGATGAACGGTGGAAATACACTCGTATGTATTCATATTCTCGTATATCATATACTCATTCACGCCCAGTTTACTGTAGCCAGTCCACCTAATGATTATTTTGGAAAACCTGAGGGAAAACCCATCTAGAAAATGAGCAAAATTCTAATACAAGCTCAGTATTGAACCAGGGATCCTGAAGAATTAGCTGCTATGCCACAATGGGGCAGGTGTGTGACCCACCTGACTGGGGTTTGAAAAGGCTTTGTGTAAGGACATTTTAATGAGGGTGAATGAAAGTTTTTAGCTTTTGACTAGTCTGCATATGGATGTGTTTTGCAGTAATAAAACCTCACCTGTATATAGCATGCGGGGTTTAATAGCTGGAACCCAACACTTTACGTAGTAATGACTTTCACATACCACAATGACTTTTCTAAAAAAAAAAAAGGGGGGGGGGGGGGCGGGGCCTTGTTTTGTTTCTAGGGGGGGGGGGCGGGGGGGGAGTGCAGGAGTAAAAAAAAAAAAAAAAAAAGCCTGCTAGGGGTAGGTTTGACCATTCTTATCTCTGGCCTGCACACGTCAAAGAAAGGCAGCCTGTCAGCTCATATGACGGCTTGGCTTTATTTTTTACAGTGCAAAAATGTACGGACTTTTTTTTACGTAAGAGAAAATGAAGACCCTGAAAGAAGAAACTGTGTAGCGTGCCATATTCCCTGGGGTCATTAAACCCATTGTTATGTGGTTAATACCTTTATCTAGAGTACTCTCGAATTCTTGAATCAGAAGTTGTGAATTAACTTTATACTACAGCACAGCTCTAAACAGTATTCCGGGCTGTAGCATGAATGACAGGTTTATATGAATGCCGTACAAACACATTTCCCCGTTTATCGTCTCCCAGCTTCTAATTGGATACAGGTATACGCAATTTCGCTCTCATATACACACATGCGTACACACACACATGGACACACTATAAAAAGAGACTTCCTTGCACCAACACTTTGCGAAGAATTGTTCTCTGTAACCTCTTTCGGAGATTTACCCAGCCGCTCCGATTTACGTGTTGGATTCCCCATTAACGTTCTGTGTCTCTGGTTTTGGATTTCACTTTTTCTCCTCAAGACTCTGTTTGTTCATCACCTGAACTTAACGTGTTTCTGATCACAATTCCTGCCTGACAATGTGGAGTTTTCTTTTCGCTTGCATCCGTATGCATACATTTTGATTTACATCACTAAATATCTTCAAAAAAGCACATTGATATTATTCAGAAAATAATATAATCATTACAAGTGATGGAATGTTGGTATATATTGAACATTTATAAAGGAAGTCTCCAGTGAAATCACTTTGTAAACATGTTGTGTTTCTGGTTTTTCAGTAACAAGTTTCAGACAGACTAACTTATTTTTTGGGTTATTTCTAAACATGAAATACAACTATAAATTATTTGAGAATGTGATGTTCCAAAGCTGTAATCACTGGTAAATAGCTGTGGTATAAGTGGTGTGTTCTGGCTCAGTCACAGTGCTGTATACACTGCTCCCAACATGGGTTATGTTCCTATAACCTCACAGTCAATCATGTATTATTATGAATAGCATTGTGGAAGACAGCATTAAGATAAGCTATATCTGTACTCTCTGGTATACTGATGAAGATTACATGGTATTATATGAATTTGTTTGACTGAAACAGACTATGAGACTACCCTACAGCAGCTTGCTTGTGCTAAGATTGGAACTAATGACCATTTAACCCTCAGTTAGAAGTGGCTAGGTCGATGCTTAAGTTCCATGCCAATTTATTAATGGAAAGAAAACATTAGTGATCACAAATAATTTTTTCTTGACGTTGACGTAGTGGGGAGCAGTGGTAGACGAAGTACACAAACCATGTACTTGAGTTATATAGTGTAATATAATGTATATAATATACAAGTACAGTAACAAATTACATTTACTTTGTTAGTATCCACTGGTGGTAACTAGGAAGTAGGTGCGATCTTTGTTTGAGGCAGAGGCTACAGTCCTATTACTCAGGTTTTTAACCACATCAGTATCTCTGGTTGTTTGGAAGTTATCTTCCTTTCATGAATTGATGGAGAACCAAATTCAGTTGTTTTTACAATAATATCATTTTTATTTTATCCTAATTTTTCTGGCGTCGTTGCCTTTTGTTTATCACCGCCTTTACTGAGTGTGGAACTGAAACATGACAATAATCCAGTGTCTTTTTTTTTTTATGCCAGGCCAGAAGTCTCAATGCAGACACTGTGTTTAGTGCATGTGTCATTTATGGCCCAAATCCAAAGAGTTTTAAATGGCCTGCTGTTGACTCTGAATAGGCTCATGTATTCCAGTGGACCAGCCTCTTTCAGTTTCATGTGAACATGCATATTAATATAATTGCGCACTAAAAGATAACACTAATTAATATCTCTTTAAAGCAGTAGAACTAGCTCCAAAATAGACCTTGTGATGATGAAATGGAGCCAAAATTCTGTTCATATTCAAGTGTTTTAACAGTCTGTGCTTTTTCTTTTTTTTTTGGAATCTATATATAGTATGCACATGTGTGCACATCTGTGTGTCAGTCTGTAACACTGTAAACTATTCATATTTCCCTCTTATGTGTTGCAGGCCTGAGGCATTACCAATTGAAGAACACCAAAGAGATCCTCTCCCTGTGGGTGTGTGTATTTGTTTCCTTCAAGATTTGTATGGTCAGACAGAAACCATCTACCTCCAGCACCTCCAACAAAGAAACATCATCAGTATCTACTGTGCCAGGCCTGCTGAGTCCGGTGTTCCTTTTTCCCCCGACGCTTCCCTCGGACCTCTTGACACCCTCTGCAAACGCTGGCACGAGAGCACTTTAGGACTGCTAATCATGAGTGAATTCTGGTTGTGCTTCAACTGCTGTATTGCTGAGCAGCCACAGCCGGTAAGCCACTCGTGCTTCGTCTCCAGAGAGGCATTCAAACCACAGGAAGCAGGAAGTGCTCGCTAGTTATTGAGCAGCACCTGTGCAGAACTAGTACAAGGTTCCTATTCACGCAAACTATACATAAGAATAAGCCGCGTGTGTGTATGTGTGTGTGTGTGTGTGTGTGTGTGTATACTGCTGCTTTACTGCTGAATATGTGTGGGTGTCAGTGTCTCTTTTATCTTTTTTTGCATCAATATAGTAATTTCCCTGGCTGACGAATTATGACCTTGAGACTTCATTTCCCAATTGGTCTCCACTTGTATCCCAATATTCATGTAAATAGCCTTATATAGTTCGGATATTCTTAGTCGTTATTTCTACATTTTGTGATAAATAGGTTTGATTTAGATTCGTCTGTAAGCTATGTTTCTGTTTCAAGATGTCTGGCACCTGGCACCTTAGATTCGTCTGTAAGCTTTGTTTCTGTTTAAAGATGTCTGGCACCTGGACCGCCTTGTCTATAAGACTGCGACTGTGGTTTTGCATTTATCACGAGACAAACAGTATCTAACACTAGAACATTTATGTCTCTGTATGACAGTCATCTTTTGCTGTATTCTACAGCTGTATACTAGTGTGTCCATGTACTAGGTGCTATAACTGCATAAATATTTCATATAAATGTGAGTGACATGACTGTTAAGCACTCATTTCATTTATATCCTCCTATATAATATGATATAATATGTGAAATAATTGATCATATAGATGGATGAGATGAGATTGGTCGATGTAACTTGGTTTAAAGTGATCCAGGTCTAGGAATTGTGCCTCTTCGTGTTACTTCTCCTGTCTGGGGTTCCATATTTAGTGGTTGCTGGTAGGAGATGAGTTATGTCACTAGGACCTTGTATGGCAAAAACATTTGAGGAATCTGAAGTGTTCACGAGCCTCTCTTACTATAATCAACACTGATGAGCAAAAAAACTTGGCAGCCTCACACTGAAATACGCTGTTCAAATGACTTTTCACCTCCTATTGGTTTATTTTATAGCAAGAACAATTTGCATTTGACTTCCTTTTACGTGGGAAATTTGTGGAGTAAAAATAGTAGATTACCAAGTAACCAAGCAAAATGAATTCCAGTATTGGTTCAATCTTCAACAGGTTTTATTTCCTTATATTGTTTCCTTTCTTGATATTTTTGGAGCATATATCTTGTGATATAATACCAGAAATCATACAGTCAAGTCAAAAACACTTTTTCATTAACACACATGTACCATGATTTTAGCATGACTCATGGTCATAAGCTAGAATTACGCATTTCACCTAGTTGAGGTTTTTCTGACCTAGATGTCACAGCATGCCACAGCGAATCATCATTTATAGATCTTTTCAAAGAATATTAGACTGATCTTAATAGAGTTTCTAGTACAGCCTGTGAACTTCCAAATAACTAACAGGCTTAAAAAAAAAACAGCCCTGCCTCATACCTGCTTTATTTAGGCAATCATTATTGGCAGTGAAAGTTGGGTGTGGAATTCCCCTATTGACTTTGCCTAGTAGTTTTCCAGTGGCCTATTGTCACAGTTGAACAAGAAAGCAGCAGTACAGAGGACAATGTGCTCCAGGAAGTCAAGATATTAAAAACACAGCGCCTAAATTATTAATGCAAATCAGTGCATCTGCAGCTGCAAGTCCCGTTATACCCCCCACCATCACCACTACCACCACCGCCATCTTAATTTTCAGTCTTATTTCGGAATATGACGTTCATTAAATTAGGCCGCTTTTTGCCTCAAGATAACCTTGTGTGTGTCCTAGTTTAGACCTGTCATCTGATGTTGGATTAGAACCGATTTTAAAACCTAAATGAAGGCTGCCGAGATCTCGCATGAGATGTTCTGAGAGAAATTTTTTTTTTCAGCTAAAAAGCATATACATTAAGCTAGTTTATTTTCCGTTGTGGTTAGACGTCTACAATAGGAGACTTTCAAGACGGTGAAGAGACTGAAAGCCTCGTAAATCATAATTCAGTTGATATGCCTGGACCTTGAATATGTCTGCTTAAGAGCAAAACAAAATCAATATCTACATCACCGTTGCATGTACTGACTGGGCACTTAGCCTAATAGCATAACACTGTAAAATTTACATGTAAAGCAATGATTTTTATATACATATTTAACAGTAGCTCGACTCCAATTCAAATCAAAATTGTAAGGAATCTCTAGTTATATATATATATATATATATATATATAACACGCTGTAAAAACAGTGAGATATATTTTACTTTTATCTCCTTCGCTAATGCTTGCACTAATTTCTGTTTACAAATAATACAAAAGTAACATGTTTTCCTCTATAGCATTGTCTTTCATCGTTAAATGCTTTATGCTTTTATTTTGCTAGTACCACTTGAGATTTTTTTACTTGAAAAATGAAGTAAAAACCTGGGACAGAAAGATTGACCTCATTGACAATCGGACTCTGGAGTTGACATTAATGTTCCTTAGCTTGGAAATGTAATCTGACATTTTTTTTTTTTGTCCCCACAAATTAGGTTACATCACAATAACCCAAAATACGACCTTGTGACTGTTCTGTTTGGTGACATTTAGGCAGATGGAACATTATAGTAGCTTAATTTATGAGCATGCTTTATGACATCATAACAATATGCCATTTAAGATATTAAATACTAAATTTATAATCACTCCTCAAACTGTTATATAGAAACACTTTTTTTTAGGTTGTTGTTTTTGCTAAAGGGAATTGAAACTCATTGCTCTGTTTGTACTCTGTGTTGCACCTACAGTCAGACATATAAACACACCAGAAGGTAGAAAGACTGTGACACACTTATGTCTGGATCATTTCCTCTGCGGTGGTTGACCACAGACATGTAGATGATCAGGCATTAATACGAGTTGTTTTGTGCTTTGCTGTAAGTCGCCCCTCTTCAATACTGCAGTAAAAAGGCCTTTTGATATTCAAGGCACATAAAGTGCAGTTGTTCATCGGACAGATTTCAGATTCGCATTCATCCATTTATTCAGCCTTTTAAAACAGCTTTTGAACATAACATAGTGTTTAAAATTAATGTTTTGTGTTGAGTTTTAATATTAACAAGTGTCCCTTATGATTCAATACTAATCAGTCCATTAACTATGGACAAATGTTTTGTTTTGGGGGGATGATTACAGTGTAATTGCATGCAATGAGGCAGCAGATTCTGGATACATTCTGTTGAATAAGTCATAAGACACTGGTTTGTTCTCTAGACAGGCCTGTAGAACTTTGTCCTAGAATCAGACATGTTGCTTTAAAGATATGACTAAAGATTCTTCAGGTTGAAACCTCAGGAAGTGTTCACGACATATACAATCTCAAGGGACAGGGAACTAAAGTCAGCAACTTTGTGCTCGGATGCAGCTACAGCTGTGGGTTGTTTCCATAGGTGCATAACAACTTAAATTTCCACCACAAATCTATTGCAGCGAACCATGAAGCTTGGTGCCAGCCACCACCAGAAGCCTAAAGGTCTTGGGACTTTTTGTTTTACAACCTAAACTGTAAGAGATTTATAAAAATGCATAAAAAGATAGATATGAAAAATTATTTCTGGCATTAGGCTTATAAAGGAGCTCAGCTCAGTGGGAGTTTTTTTACACTGGAGATGTTAAAGGGTTGCCGCAAATATCTGATTCATTGTGCAATTGTGCTGCGAGATTTAATAGGATACAATTCAGCTTGACAAGGATTGGATTGTCTGGGGATGTAACAAGCTCACAATGGCTGTGCTGGTTTAGACTTGTTTCCTCTAAAGTTCCCGTTTTAGAGATGTTTGCATTCCTGCCATTGTATAAGTGAATCAGCTTCCTCACAGATGAAGTAGCCATGTGAGAGTCACATTACAGCATTGGCTTTCATCTTGTATGTTGTGCTCTGTCCTTCTAAGTAGAAGTTGAGTAATTGTTGAATATTGAGGTCTTGTTGATGTAAAATGTGATCGTGAAGGTGTAAGTGGGTGTGTCATGTGCTCTCACATGCTCAAACGTCATCTATGGTTTTGGGTCAACCTTTTTTCCTTTATTTATTTGAATGTATCCTCTTGAGTAAATCACCAAATGCTCATTGTGCAGCAGAAACAATTTCCCAGTTGGCGTTTTTGCTCCTCTGCTCATCTCATGGTGAAAGGTTTAATCCTGTCTGTCTTACAGGGCTTTTTTTTGAGCATGAGATGTTGTTAGTCTGACCTGCACTTCATCCCGGCAGAAAGCCAGATTGGCACATTGCTAGTCGGGTCTTTTTTGGCTCACTTCATGCTTTATTGGAGACGTGCACATGAGCTAAACATGGATTTGGCACCGTGTATTAAATATCTGTTTTTTATTAAGGTGGGATCTGTAGTTAGTGAGCGAGCAAGGCCAGCTTTGGAGAATATCCTTGAGGTGCTTTGAGTTTTCTTTTTTGACTCCTGGATGAAAAGAGTTATTTTTTAGGTTTGAGTTTGGCATTGGTGTATAGTGTGGCTTATTCAGGTCTGAGTGCTCAAAATTCCTTGCATAATGATGTGGCATAGAGTAAATATCTCATTAAAATTTTGATGATTGATGGTATGTTTCATATGTATCATCACTAATGTTGGATTTACAAAGGATAATAATGCTGTTTTCATTGATGAAAAGTATAATATTTAATGCAAAAATCCAGAATTAATCAAATACTGTGGCATAAATGATCCTTATATTAATGGTATATTGTTGTATTGACTATCCGTAACTGGCTACAGTTTTTGAATACCAAACCGGTAACATGAAATGTATTAAAAAGAAAGCACTCGGAAAGCTTATCTTGCTTGTTGGAAGAAGCTGTTGCACGTTTTTGCCGTTTCAGGTCTAGTGAGGTGTAAAATGCCACCGCCTCACCCTATGTGAGGTCGTCATAGCAACTGCTGCACGGGTTGGTGGGCAGCAGCTGACTGGTGATGGAGTAGCAGAAGGAAGAACGCTTGATGCTGCTGAGAGCAATTTTTAGTCACATCAAGCCACTAGTGTTGACTTTGAATTTTATAAGGTCCGGGAGGCAAAGCACACGCCGTGCATTAGCCATGAAGAGCCGTGATATTTTAACTCGTAGCCGTGAGTGTCATTCTACTGGGTTCGATTGTAAAGGTCCATTTTTATTTGGAAAAGGCAGTCAGAATAAAGCTTTAGCATGAACCCGAAAGGAAACATCGCATACTCACTTGTTTTGGATTTGCGAACAATATTTTGTGTCCAATAGGGAAAGCTGTAAAGTCTAATAATATTAAAAAAAGATTTGTTCTGTGTTTAGATTTAGATCAATTATCTAACTGTGTTCTCCAGCAGGTTGTCCTAAGGAGCGATTGCATATCTGTGGTTATTTTTAACGCCGTTCTCGTTCCTTTGCAGAAGCGACGGAGGCGCATTGACAGGAGTATGATCGGCGAGCCTACAAACTTTGTCCACACAGCCCACGTGGGATCTGGAGATCTGTTCAGCGGCATGGACTCTGTAAGATCATTTTGCCGTCCTCTGATTGAGCAGGTTTCATCAATAATCTGCAAAACAGTTACTTAGATTGCAAATTTATTTTAGATACCCAGAATCCAGTGAAATTTTTTTTTTAAATGACTATTGTTCGCATTAAAACTGAAATCAATATTAGTGATTTTTAGCATTAAAGATTAATCAGGGAATGTTTAAAAAGAAACTCAAACCATCAAAATGACAACTAAACATGGAAAAAGTGCCTCTAAAAGTGGTGTGTGCAAAATCTTCATGTAATGCCGCTAAACCCCAACCTTTATTTGCACCATGGAGCAGTTTCAAGCACGTTTTTTCACGGACAGGGAGGTGGTGGTTGTCACGTGCATAACTTAACACAATACCGTGCATATTATATCACTATTATACTGGTTCTGGAGAAACGGCGTACAATTATAAGGGTTCTGGATAAAACGTCTCATTTTACTGCGTACAGCAATTTATAGTCGAAATGACAATAAAAGCTTTTTGACGCGATGTTTTTATAAGCTCTGAATATTACATATATCATGAAAATCCTATTTGATTTAATTTATTTATCTTTTATAAAAATGTGTTTGGGGTGATTGGGGACCCCTGCATTAAACCACTGCAGTGCCTCAGTGACTGTAGACACCAAGTTTTATGGATTTATTTTGTATTTAATTCATACATTAACAGTTTATCAGTAGTAATTTGAGAAAACATTTGCTTCAAATCTTAAATTGATAGTGTAACCCTTATGTAAAACTGCAGAGTTCAAACAATCGAGGCTTTTTTAAGTGTCTCCTCGCATGTAAATATCCAAACTAAATGGATTCTCATCAATACTATGTTTCTTCTGTAAATGTTCCTCTAGAAGATGTGCATTTCCAGTTTGATTAAAATCAGATTTATTGGCCAAGTGACACTTAAAATTACAGACATAAATAACAACGCTATACATTTAGCTTATAGACAAGACTATACACGGCAATACAGACAATATGAGACCATACAGACACTGCAGATTAAATAAGACCACAATATACCAAGTACATGACGGATCAGTAACGTTCTTATATGAAATATACACCATCACATACTTATATAACTTTTCAGTAGTTAATGTATGTATGAAATACATTTACATGCTCGTTGCTGTTTTTATAGGTGAACTCAATTCAGAACCAAATGCAGTCAAAGGGGGGATACGGGGGTGAGACGATGCCCATCAATGTGCAAATGCAACTGGTAGACACAAAGGCAGGATAATCTCTTACTTGAGGAGGTGTGTAATTTTTGAATGCTGCTTTCTGATACAATAATGCAAACTACCTTCATTTGCATTAGTGAGTGTAACAGATTCACATGATTGTTTAACTACACTCTGACCACCTTTTACAGTCAGTTGTTCTTTATCTCTCTTCCACTAGGCTTCCACTGCATCAGTGAAACCCATTCCGACACTTTCCATAGCCTCTTAGAAACCCTCTGTTCTCGCCAAGCAAACTCACGGACCATCATGCACTTCATGGGAATGAGGACGCCCTGTTCATGGCTGTCAGTATCCTCACCAACCTCATAATGGACGCTTGCATGCCTTGTCATCGACCGTCTAGCAGTGCATGGTGTAACCTGGCCTATTTGTTTGTGGTTTGAACAGCTCATTTTCTCAGCACTCATACATGAAGGTCTGGAACCTCCAAGTACAAACTTTTTGTAGTTTTTTTTAATTTTATTTCCTCGTTTCCTTCACAGACTTCATTCAGTATAAAAATCTGGCGTGCAACACGTCAACAACGCTCACGTCAATTGTTGCTAGCTCTGGCCTTGAAATGCCAAAATGCTCGTTTCGATGGGATAATGACTCACTTCTGAACAGAAGTACCCTTTTTTTTTTTTTTTTGACTGAGACTCAAATGAATGCTGTTTTTGTAAGAAGTGATTGTTCTTTTGCTGTTTACGTCGCTGTCTCGGATCACGTTTCTTGTATATATATTTTTCGTTGTGGTAAAATATTATTAGAGCGACAATAACTGATGCTGAAATGCAAAACTGACAATTCTCTCACCACACTGATGTAAAAGTTTGTGTCATCCAGTTTATATGAAGATGCTTAAGCTGTAGTTGTTTAATGTACAGTCAATGTGGAAGAGCGACAGTGTCCTCAGTGTCCTAATGCTTTAAACTGGTATGGCAATGTATATATATATATATATGTATACACAAGGTGGTATCAAAAACCTTCAAGACGAGCTCTGTTTACAAGTAAGTACTTTATCTACATTTACAGTCCCCTTGCACAGCAATACAGAGCTCCCAGAGTTCCTCCCACTTCTGGAATGTATCCTGGAAGTCATTCAATCGTCTCAAGCACCTTCTGCGATTCGTGCTGGATCTCCGCACTGGTGTCGGACTTTGAGAAGGGAAGAGGGTGAAGTCTGCAGGAGCCGAATCTGGTGAACAGGGTGGAGTGAGATCATGTCGTTTTTCCGGCGAGAAACTCACGTGTGAGGAGAAGATCGGTGACATGGTGCGATGTGGTCGGAACTGCAGACGTGTTAATGCACGTGGTCAGAATAGCACCAGTCGCACAGCTCCTGATGTACACAGGACGATGTCTTTTGACACACTGACTTCGGTGCTCCCTGCGATTGTGCGTGCAGGCCATCTGTTAGAGTGTTACAAAACGAGTCTTTAAACTTGAACTTTTTGATACCACCGTATCATATATATATATATATAGGAGATTGTGGAAGATTTTGAATTGAAAGCTAATTTGCTCTCTCTGTTTTATTTGCAGTCTAATGGGAAATATAATATCTGCTCAGAAAATGGTGTTAATACTTTTAACCATTCCTTTTAATTGGGTTGAGAGACTAATGTTTGGAAATGGCTATAAAAGTACATACGTTGTTTTAAATTGCACTATTTTTTTCCAAATGCATAAAGAACAACCAAAATTTAGAGAAATGATGAAAATGGGAAAATGCAGCTTATCGTAATACAGTCATTGACTTCTAGCAGTCATATTGCTCAGGATCCTCATATTAACCCGTATATTAAAATTGATCAAATTGATAACACAATATTTATGAATTTGTAAATCAGAATCTCAGTCTGGAGTGACGTACTGGATTTCAGCACCAGGCTTATGATAGATCAATGATGGCCATGGTAAATAATAAGGTGGCCATGCAGAATAAGGTGTGAACTCACATATGGAATGTCCAGTTGTTGTTTTCTCAAAGTGCTTTCCTGTTTGTGTGTATATACTGTGTCTTTTGTGTGTCACTACCTGAACTATGCTAATTTATTTTTCCTAATTCATAAAGATATTTGTGTGAACAAATCAACCATCATCACCAGAACCCCGCCTAGCATTTTAACGTCATGCCTTATAAATATATTTTATTATTGTGTTGTCAAAATGATTGATTTTTGCCAGAAGTTTGACAGAGTGAAAAAGTTTCCCCGGTGCTCTAAAAAAAAAAAAAGGTTACAAAATCAACGGACATGAGATTTATCCGAATCAGGAGAAAATGTTGCTGGGTGTGAACGATGATGAGATAAGATCTTGTGTGAATCCATGAACCAGTAAGAAAAACATGGCGTTTTGGTCTCTGGTTGGCAAAAACCCACAAAGTTTGACTTTTTACTAAAAGTTTCTCGTTGTAACTGTTGGCTACAGTGGTGTTCCTGGCATGCATTAGAACTGCATTGTCCCTCAGCTTTTATTCAACACAGATGGATTTCATCATCAGGGATTTCTAAAAGCTATTCAGATGCCAGAGCACATTTTTATACATTTAACGCTTGTTATGTCACATTCAATGTCGGCTTGTACATTACCGAATGTGTTCACTTGAAATAAATTTTTTTTCCATGTTACATGAAGTAACCTGTTATTGCACTTTTTTTCAAACGTATTGAAGAAGAAATATCTACTATTTCGATATCACTGATATTGTTAGATTCTCCAAAAACATTGATTTGTCCCATTTTGTTGCAACGTGAAAACGAAGGAAAAATCAGTTCCATCCAGCACTGCATCACCAGGGTCACACCCACGGTAGTAACATTAATAAGGAAGGAATGCGCAGCTCGCTCACAAGCAGATCTATTTGGATGTTCTGAATAAGCCCTGGAGCTCCACGCAAGGCATCTCGCCTCCGCGAAAGGCCTTCATCATTTACATTTTGCAAAGCCGTCGGCTGGTGTTCCATGCTGTTGCTAGGCGACCGATCAGGTAGCAAATGAAGAGGTTTCCTCGATGACGTCAATCTTCATGACTCTCACATCCAGCTGGAAAAAAAAGTGCGCAGGGTTCAGCCGGTGGTTACACGTAACACATGAATGCACACGGATGAATGTGCTTTACTTTATCGAATGATCACACATCGATGATAGCAACCTAGAAAATCAGGGTTACATATAAAATATCCAGTTTTTCCACATGGAATGTTCCATGTGGTTCGCTACACCCACACCCTGTCACTTGTCATTTCACAAATGCTTGTGCAAATATGTTAGACAACTCAACACAAGGTTAAAGAACAGAACGAGGATCATGTAAATATTTTAAATACGTACGCTGACCACTTGTTGCTTAGCAACACTTCAAATTGCTTCTTATTTATCATCAGGGTAAAATAATAAAGTATAAAAGATTTTAATTAGGTTAATACCCAATGTGTATTTACACAAGAGATTTATTTTATAATATATATTTGTATATATTTGATATGTATATAACGTGTTAGCGGTGTTACCGGTCTTCTTATAGCAGAGGCCTTTTTTTTGTGGAGAGCAACAAATCTGCTTCTTAAATTCTCAGAGATTCTTTGCCATGAGGTGCCATGTAGAACATCCAGCGGTCAGTATGAGAGAATTGGACTCAAAGCACCACATTTTTTATGCTTTAATATAAAGTGCTCAAATTTGTATGGTCCTGTCAAGCAGACAACTACATGCTGAATAGGACACGTGTGAGGGGTGTATTAACTTTGATACTGTATATGTGCATATATAAATATATAATCAAAGAAATAAATATATAAAATATAATCATAATCAAAGAAAGTCCTATTATTTTTCATATCAGCTGAGACATTGTGTATTTAAAAACCTGTTGAACATTTTATTTGATACTCTTTATTTATCTACCCTGAAGATATTCAGATGAAATGCAACTTAAAGTGTTTCTGAGCTACAAGTATTACGTAAGCTTCGGTATTTACAACATTTACATAATCCTTTTACATGAGAAATCTGCCTTATTATATGTGCAGATTGAAGACTTTACTTCATAGCTTGATTTCCTGCATTCCTGCCCTCCTTTTTCTGGCAGTCATGCTTTGCAAAATGACTTCATATGTGATATTTTTGTCCTTCAAACCAGGAAGTAAGAATGTGATTGTGAATATACTGTGGGTCATGTTGTATTTGGTGGTATTTTCCTGTTGAATGTAACTTGGTATTTTTTGCTGCATAGCAACCCTTCAGCCTTATCTTCATCTAATCACATGTCTGCTGAAAGCCACCAACACACTTTTTAAAACTTTAGTCATATTAGATAAAGCTGCCAAAAAACACTGTTTTCATCACCTTTCTGTTTAGATGTTTGATGCAGTCTTGTGATAAGAACATCATGAGATTTATGAGATCATAACTGTAGATTTGATGTGTTTTTTTATGTAATTATTATTTTCCAGTGTGAAACCTCAGACATTAAGACTGTTCAGTGTGTGTGTGTGTGTGTGTGTGTGTGTGTGTTACCAAAGCAGACAGCCGATTAGGCAATGTTGATATTGGCATACTTGATGAAGACTAATTATTCAACACAGGCAGGGGCATGCCAGCACAATATGCTTTAAAATCTGCCTGAAAGGTAAGAAAGGACACTCCTTTAGAAAATATTTTTTTTGGTAAATTATGAATAAATTGTTGTGTTAAATTGTAAACATCGGTTTCCTTCAATCGATCAATCAACCAATCAATAAATCAATCAACCAATCAATCAATCAATCAATTATATTTTATCATTCATATAATTACCCAATAGTATGCTGTAAATATCTAAATCTAATTTAAATATAAACTTATCTACTCTACTGCATTCAGTCCTTAATGTCTTTCTCATGATGTGATGAAGTGTCTAACAGCACCCTCTTGTGGCCAAAAAACATAAAACATTAACATTCCAAAAATAACTAATTGATATGTTGTTTATTAAAAAATACTGATTTTTTTTTTACCATCAATAAAACATCCCCAGAAGAAGTGCTGTATTACATTTTATTTATCTTGTCCTGTAATATAAAACAATATAAATACCTTTCTATAATTTATTTTGTTAAACATCATACAATGTATCATTATTCAACTTTTAACTTTTGAACATTTGAACAAAATGTCTGCAATTTTGTCTAATTAATCATAGATAAATACTATAATCATTCCTATTATTTAATTATTATCATAATAATTAGTTAATATAATTGGAATTTAATATTAAATAATAGTATTACGCTACGTATATCATCATTCTACAGATTTTTTAAAAACTAAACCAGGAAATGTCTTTTGGTCAGAACATCTGGTCTTGTACAGTAGTATCTTGTCGACAGTAATGACACCTGGGATCTACACCTGGATGTGATGAAACACATTAGAAAAGTAGTGAAACATCATGATTGGACAATGAGACTTACACGATTTGATTCTGTATATTATGGGATGAGATGATTATTTACTAGATAAAGGATAAAGATTAAGGGATATTAAAATCAAATATTACATTACACTACAGTCTGGTCTAAGTGACTACCAAGTTTCCTCACCAGTTTTCCTCACCGTCACTTAATACTCTTACATCCCAAACACACACACACACACACACACACACACACACACACACACACACACACACACACACACACACATATATATATATATATGCTTTCTAGCTTTATTTTATTATTTTAATTAACATTTCATGTCTTTTGTTCAATATGTAAATTAATTAAAAAATAAATAGTAGTTAACTAAAACAATCCACAAGAGGGCGCAAGTCCATTGCAGACAAAATGACGTATACGGTCATGTGACGCGGACATCCAAGATGGCGGTTGGGCAACAGTGGGTGTTAGTTGAGATGGTGCAAGCTTTTTACGAGGTAAGAAGAAAATTGAGTCCGATATAATTTTGTAAACAGTTTTAAGTTTTGTGTGCTGGATTTTGCTGAAACCTGACGGATTGCTGTGTCTCTCCTGAGTAAATAAATATAATCTAGTTTGTTCTCTGGCTAATACAGGAAGTAAAACACAGGTTGCCAAATAGAAATAGGTCGCGTTCCAAATAACAGTTTATTGTACATTTAGTGTCCTAGATAGGGCGTATCATTAATTCTATGTTCGGGGAATGAAGTGCACTAATGTAGGGAATGAGCTGCTATTTGTATTTAGGCCTTTGATCTCGTTTATTAGCTCCAAGACTACGTTTATTTAATCAGCAGAGGCAAAATGTAAATAAACAAAACATTAGAATAAATCAAAAATAAATATGTTAAATATTATATTAAAGATGAAAAGGTTTTTTTGTAAAAAAAAAATGCTGGGTTTTAACATCGAGATTTACTGTGTTTCGGATTGCATTTATATTTAGAAAAAAAAAATTCAAGAAATACGAGAAATGTAAAAAAAAATCTAGAAAATTGACCTTATTTGTATTTTATATAGTTATCAATGTGACCTAATTTATCTTTTTATATATTAATTATATCGACTTAATAGATAGGGTCTTATAATGATGGATACTATTGTTATTTCTATTATTGAATAATTATAATTAGCTAATAGAATTGTAATCGAATTTAAATGAACCTTATCACCTTTATAATCATTTCATACAAATTCTATAGATTTATTTCTCTTAAATCCTGTTAATGTCTGCTGGTTGTTTTAAAGTTTATAATAATTTATTTTACTCTGTATGACACACACTGTATATTCTGTTCATATGGTGATTAATCAGTTCTTTTGCATTTTATACAACATACACATTTAACCTGTTGAAGTTATAAAATCTTTGAAGCTTGTACTCGTGTTTCTCTGCTCCTAGGCACCAGCGTATCATTTGATTTTAGAAGGAATTTTGATATTATGGATCATCAGACTGTTGTTCTCAAAAACGTATAAGCTGCAGGAGAGGTCTGATCTGACCGATAAGGTAACGGGATTCCTCCAAGTTTTATTATATATATATCGGTGTTTGTTGTTTTCTTGGTCTTGTCAATATTTTAAATTAATGTCATGTCACATACACACAAACTGTCCCATACTGAAAAAAAAGAAATAGAATATAAAATAAAAATATAAAGTATCCCAGTATAAGCTTCTATCTATCTATCTATCTATCTATCTATCTATCTATCTATCTATCTATCTATCTATCTATCTGTCTGTCTGTTTTTATGCTGAGCTCATTTTTCTTTTTAACAAAGTGGGAGGTTTAACCTTCATACCAGTCCAGATATAAACATTTGCCCTCTGTGTTTGTTCTTTCCATCAGAATGTGTCATGGCAGTAAATTTTACAGATTTAGTCATAATCTGTGGGAAGGTTTTTATGCTTTTTCATTCGATTACTTCACAGTTTTGTATTGTCTTTTGCCCCAAGAACATTTTTAGCCAATTTCTAAATAACAGTCCAAAGGTTTGTGCACATCCGATGAGTCACACACACACACACACACACACACACACACACGCACGCGTAGGAACACATGTACACCTACTTATTTATGCAATTATTAAATCCTCCGATCATGTGACTGTAGTGCAATTAATTAAAATCAAGAGGCTGGTAATCTGCCTGTCTAATGTTCACATCAACCATCAGATTGGGGATTTAGATTACAGTAGGAAAAACATACCCTGGTCTGATGAGTCTCAATTTCTGCTGAAGCAAACAGAGGGTAGGGTCAGAAATTGGTGCCATCAGCATGAATCCGTGACCTCAAACTGCTAAGTGTCCACAGGCTTGTGGAGATGTGTAATGGTTTGATGGTGTAATGGTTTGGGAAGCGATTTCTTGGGATACTTTGAGCCTGTTAATTCCAATCAATCATCTCTTGAATGCCACAGCCTATTAGAGTATTGCTGGCAATCAAATGCATTCCTTAATGGCCAAGATTTACCCTTTGCAATGGATATTTCAAGCATGATAATGCACCAGGTCACAAAGAAAACCAGAGGCTGAACGATTTTACCGATACTAATGGCTAGATTGGTTTCGAACTTGCTGATAACTAATTAACCAATTAAAATGGATCCTGGATAAAAAATACAAAAATAATTCTCAATGTAAAATAGTACTGAACTTTATTACAAAAACAAAAAACAGTACTGAATCATGAAAATGTGCTGAGGAAAATAAATATGAATATATTAATAAGAATTGCAGAAAATGCGGCATGCATTCATACTGAAACCAAAAGTAAATAAAAAAAATAAATATATCCCCCCCAAAAAAAGACACTTTAAATAAACAGCCTGTGGCATAAGTGATTCGCCTCTAGAGGCCGCTGTCGTACTGTATAACGCAAACCGGAAAAACTATCTGTATGGGTTTTTGCCAATAGTTCCAGCGATCAACTATCCGCACCAATGAATCTTTCAACCTCTAAAGAAATCCCATCACAAATTGGTTTCCTAAACATGACCGTTCTGAGTCTTTCCAACATTGTGATCATTTCTGAATGACCCACAAAAAAGAAACTTTTAATCCTTAAACACTTCCTGCTTGTCTAATGCTCGAAAACTGAAACCTGTGTATTGGTAATTATTTTAGGAGAAAGAGGAGTTAATTGAAGAATGGCAACCAGAGCCTCTGGTTCCTCCTGCATCGAAAGATCAGCCGTATCTGAATTATGACGTCGTGACTGGGTAAGTTGGCCTGGAACACCTTCCATTAGGGTTCATCGGTACTACATTATTAACTCTGACATGACTGATTACCGGAGTTTCATCGACTCCGAGCTGAAAAGAATAAATACGTGCTGCGCTCCTACTTGCTGCTAATAGCAGTATTTTTCTTTTACAGCTCTCCAAGCCACAAAATGATTGTTAATGGCAAAGAGTGCATTAACTTCGCCTCGTTTAACTTCTTGGGCCTGCTGGATAACGCACGTGTCAAGGTTTGTACCATCGCGAACGCAGGCGCTCACCTAATTGCTTTTCCATGCGTCAGTTTGTGTCCAGCTCTGATTGCAGAGCAGTGGTCAGACGCAGCTGCTTCAGCGCTCACTGAGTTTTAACTGCATTAATGAATTTCCTTGTGGAAGAACAAAATCGTTTTGCATAAATGGTTTTTATTACTAAAGGATACAAAAATGATGTATTGCAAGATGTCACTGTTTTCGAATACGTTTATTTATTATCTTTTCCCGTTTCAGAAAAAGGCGCTCGCATCTCTTAGGAAGTATGGCGTGGGCACATGTGGCCCGAGAGGCTTCTATGGAACGTTTGGTGTGTAAAGATTTCTTTCCACAAGCTTGTTTGGGTCCTGAACTCATTCGCATTGCTAAGCGTTCCTTACGTACTGTGAACATCCCTTCTTTTAGATGTTCACCTGGAGTTAGAGGAGCGCTTGGCTAAGTTTATGAGAACAGAGGAGGCCATCATCTACTCTTACGGCTTTGCAACCATAGCTAGCGCTATTCCTGCCTACTCCAAGCGAGGCGACATCGTATTTGTGTAAGCGCTGGTGTATTCTACGCCTCCTTCTTCTCAGCCTTCCTGCTCTGTTCTGCAACTTCTATTGTTTCCCGCTTGTGTTTTTCAGTAGTTTGTTGAACTTATCGTTTTCTGTTATTCTCCAGATGCACCCAACTTTGATTACACAAGTAAAAAGCTTGTTATTGTGCGCTGTTTGTGACCTTGTTCCCATAGCGACGAGGCAGCGTGTTTCGCAATCCAGAAAGGTTTACAGGCTTCCCGGAGCTTCATTAAGTACTTCAAGCATAATGATATGGAGGACCTGGAGCGGCTACTCAAGGAGCAGGAGCTGGAAGACCAGAAGGTGGGAAAAGAGTCACGAGAGTCATGCATATGCCGTGCTTTTAGGGCAAGAACTGCAGTAACTGTAGAACAAGAGCCACAAATAATCCTACAGATGAAATTGACCTCTGTTTGATAAATATTCATGTGAAATGGGTTAACGTGTCCAAATATGAAGTCAGAACCCCAGAATTTATCTATTCTTTAGATGTGATATCCACAGTGGTGGAAAGAGTACTGAAAAATTATACTGGAGTGAAAGTACTATTACTTTGTTACTTTACACCACCGGATATCCAGCACAATATCAAATTCTAACCCTCTCACTGATTTTTTTTTTTTTGTCAGAATCCACGCAAAGCCAGAGTCACCAGAAAATTCATTGTAGTGGAAGGACTGTATATGAACACAGCAGACATCTGTCCACTTCCACAGCTGGTGAGAAAACAATTACATTTAACTTCATGGCATTTGGCAGACACTTTTATTTCCTATCCTTCATTGCTCAGGAGGACTAGGAGTGGCAGTTTGGTGTGGCTGGGATTTGAACTCATGACCTTCGAATCCAAAGTCCAATGCCTCAACCACTAAGATCTACCACCCTCTTCTTAAAAAAAACGCACCGTCCACATAAATCGTTGTTGGAAAACTGTGCGTGTCTGGAGAAATGACCGGGCATGTCTGCTTTTCCAGGTGAAGCTGAAGTACAAGTATAAGGTTCGCATCTTTTTGGAGGAAAGCATGTCTTTTGGTGTGCTGGGAGAGCATGGACGCGGTGTCACGGAACACTTCGGAACGAACGTGAGTAAAAATATTGAACAGTACAGTGGAACTTTGACACTCGTGACCTCGATAGATGGCGACTTTTCCAAAATTTCAAAACAGAGTTTGTACGTATGAATTGCATAATGTTTGAAAAACTATTTTATTGTTGTATTATTAATTTAAAGTAGTAAATAAAACATTTATGACGAGTAATTCACACTTGTTGTTGATCTTACAGTTATTAAGTTTTAATCGCAGATTTAATCCAAACTTTAAAACGTCAAACTTTAAAAAAAAAAAAAAAACGATTCAGTGGAAAGTTCAGAAATAAAAAAAATCTCTATGATTTTAAATAAATAACTAATATATTGTTGTACATATTTCATTGATTCACATTTAAAACTCATTCACATTATTGATTTAGATTATTATCTTAGTAATGTTCTGATTTAAACTGTATGCAGATCGATGACATCGACCTCATAAGCGCCAACATGGAGAACGCAGTGGCCTCCATCGGCGGATTCTGCTGCGGACGATCGTTTGTAATTGATCATCAGGTACCTGAGATTTATGTCTCTTTCAGCACTGGATATTCTTCTCTCTGCAAACCATCAAAAATTTTTAATTGTGGTTCATTTCGATTTCGGATGTGCACATGATTGAAGAAGGCTTTTGTATCATCATCATCATTTATATGATCAAAAGCAGTGGATATAACTGGATACATGTGTGCTTTGAAATGTAAACTCGGCTAAATGGAAGATCTATGACCCATCTATGAACATCTGTTATATGCAGACCAGATTTCTGGCTGAAAGAACTTTTATGATCAGAGTGACTGCAGGACACACACTCATTGAGCAACATTTCCTGGCAGTGAATTGAAATTAATTCCTGGACGCTTTTAGGCAGAATTCCTTATTTAGACATTGCGAAGTCACAGGAAATTTCTCATTGATCGATCATGCTTGTGTGTGTGTGTGTGTGTTTGTTAGCGTCTGTCTGGACAGGGCTACTGTTTCTCAGCCTCCCTTCCACCCATGTTGGCTTCTGCTGCTATTGAGGCTCTCAACATCATGGAGGAGAACCCAGGTAACAAAACAAACACACACACACACACACACACACACAACTCTGGCATTCAATTTCCCATCCAATATACAGTATAATTCATCTTTCTTTATATAACAAAGCACACAAAAGCTGTTAAAAAGCACAATAATATCTAAAGGGAGGAGCCGTTAAGATTCATGCGTTTTTGTTACCCATCAGATTACTGGGTTCATTCCATTTCACAATTTTGACCTGGAAATGCTTCAAACAGAAAACAAAGCCTGATATCTTCTTGATTTGGACCATATGTTGAGGCCCATATGAATGCTACAAAAATTATTTTTAAACTTTTGAGGACTAAAAAAAGGGGGACTCCTAACTGGCTGCAGATCTAACTCTGGATTTTATAGAAACAGACACGAGACCGCTCTTGATTTATATTAAGCTCTTTATTATGAAAGATGCCGCAATAGTGAATAAATCATTGTTTAATAATTTGATCAAACGGCTCGTCTGCAAGCTCCTGAGCGAAAACCTGTTCTGTTTCACATGCGAGTTGGATTACAGGATAATCTTAAAGCAAAAATTTCCCTGAAACTAATTGCATAAACTCTGCATAATTAACAGGCGAACTTGTATTACAGGCCCAATTCCAAAAAACAAAAACAAAAAAAAAGTTGGCACACTGCGTAAAATGTAAACAAAAAAACAACAACCTGAAAACCAATAAGGTTAATTGACCACAGGTTGGTTTTAATTGGGTATAAAGACTCTCAGAACTAAAGATGGGCGGAGCTTCATCAATTTGGGGGGAAAAAAGTGTCGACAAATTGTGGAACAATTTCCAAATGATGTTTCTTCAACATTAAAAAAGCAAAACATTTTTTAAAAAACAATTTCTATTATGTGCTGTAAATGATGATATTTAGCAGTTTTGTAATTTTGTTTTGAGGAACATAATTCTGATCGTACCTTTATTGAAGGACGATAGCAGGTAAGTGCAGGAGGATTCCGCAAAATCCACTGCGTCTCAGCAGTCACGTCTCAGCAGTAGGACCTCTGCGTTCGCTGCTCCACTCTATATCTGCAGAACTTATTTTATTAATTAGGCACCGGCGTTCTGATGACCAAGCTAAACAAATCACTAAGAGTTAGATCACTATTAATTACTAGGTGTGACTTGGTTCTTCCTACACGCTAAAAACTTCTTGACTAAAGTGTCTTTTTTTCTTTTTTTTTTCTTTTTGCCCAGAGATTTTTACCATCCTGAGAGAAAAGTGTAAATATGTCCACAAAGCACTGCAAGGGTAAGGCTTTCTAACTCTTAATATTTTTCCAAATGAAAACAAATGACCATTTTGTTATTTATATATATAAATAAATATATTTAGGTCTAGAGAACTTTATAAAATATAAAATAAAACATATATAATAAATAAATAAGAAATATATACAATTTATTATTTATTTATTATATTATATATATATTTCATCGATTATATAACCATTAAAAAAAAGCAGGATGCTGATGGAAAACAGCCAATAATTTACACTGACACTTCTAATAGGATTTTCTGCCATATACACTGATCAGGTATAACATCATAACGTTGAGTGGTTATTAATTTTATTCATTGTATTATATGTACATATTCAGTGAATATATTTATTAGGGCTGTTTTCTCAGCAAAAGGGGGACCAACACGTTATTATGCAGGTGGTCATAATGTTCTGCCTGATCAGTCTATTAATGCATGTATAGCAATACAATATAAAATTCAGCTAATGTACAGGAGCTTCCCAGACACACATATCACATTTAACATACAACACTTTATTGTAGTTACTGTATTGTTTAGTGCTGAAACTGTCATCATTACAGCTGGCATGTGTATTACAGAATTCCAGGCTTGAAGGTTGTTGGGGAGACGTTTGCTCCAGCATTCCATCTCCAGCTGGTGAACAGCAGCGGATGCAGAGAAAGTGATGTTAGGAGACTACGCTCCATCATTGACTATGTAAAACACTTCTCTCAAATTCTCTAATAAATCATTTTTTATGATGGATACAGCATAGCTCTTCACTCTAGCAGTAACAAAACATATACAAATATTTAACTGGTCTGTGTTAATACTGTAGTTTATTGCTTGCTTGCAGTGTTTGGACAGACAGATCGCTCTCACTCAGGCTCGCTACTTAGATAAAGAGGAGCGTTTCCTTCCTCCACCCAGGTGAGCACTCAACTCTCATCGTGTGTATGATGCATATGTTTTATATCCTTTTTTTCTTTTTTAAAGCCTTATAAATAGAGATTTTCACTATCACCAGTCATGATAGATAGATATATATAAATATAGATATATAATAGTTCATGCATTTCCTTGCTTTATAATGGCAAAACACATTATAATTGATTGTACTTATGAATGAATGCTTTATACAGTTCAATGCCTGGTTACAAATAAAAGAATACACATTCACTTCTCTGCCAGAAAACCCAATAAGCCAATTATTTCCAAAACAAACAAATTATTTTCAAAACAAACAAAAAGAAAAAAGGGCAAAAAAGTACATATTTAGCATTTTGCTTTCTTTCTTTCTTTCTGTCTTTCTTTCTTTCTTTCAGATAAGTTTTGTCATGTGGTGTTTTTTTTTTTGGTTGCGTGTTGCAAATAAAGTAGAGATGGAAATTAAAGTTTTTTAAATAGGTTGTAAGTTGTTTAATGACCCAATGAGCTGTGCAAACAAAAAGAAAAAAGGGCAAAAAAGTACATATTTAGCATTTTGCTTTCTTTCTTTCTTTCTGTCTTTCTTTCTTTCTTTCAGATAAGTTTTGTCATGTGGTGTTTTTTTTTTTGGTTGCGTGTTGCAAATAAAGTAGAGATGGAAATTAAAGTTTCTTAAATAGGTTGTAAGTTATTTAATGACCCAATGAGCTGCGTAGAAGAAAAACAGTTTATGGTTTAATTGAGAAGGAAGAAAACCTTTTTTTTTATTTTTTTATTAAATTATTTACATTTAATTATTAATAAGTTATAAAAAGAACTTGGATAAGCTTAGATAATTATTTTTTGATGTTTTTGTTTGTTTTAATATATTTTTTTGAAATATTAAAATAATAAGTAATGGTTTTATAAAAAAGAAAATGCATTTTATCGAAACACACCTTTTAATTATTTGATGAATTTTCTGTCTTTGTGTCTGAATTGAATGTTTTGTGCCTGGATTCCAGCATCAGAGTGGTGGTGACTGTTGAGCAGACTGAGGAGGAAATCGAGAAGGCAGCATCCTGTATTCGAGAGGCAGCTCTTGCTACACTTTAATAAATGCGAACGCTTCCAGCATGATGTCAAACACTGAAATAAACAATAACACATCTGTCCAGCTGCAGACCATCTCTCATTCCATGCCACCCATTCATGGTGCTTTTGCCGTGGCTGTCGGACCTTCAGAGATTGGCCTCGGGACACGGTGTCCTGCGTCACGAGAACTGAATTAATGGTTGCAGCTTTTTATTTTATTATGAATATTAATTCTAAAACACGGTTCTGTTTTGAGTTTCGGTTTCACATTGAAATGAATGTAGAATTTCCTTTCACCAAATATATTTATGTTCCATCTGATGCCTTGAATAAAAGCAACGGTTAAACAAACTCCAGTAAATACTACAAACGTTTTAAAGCGTTAAACACACGTTTATTTTATAGACTGTTAGGGATTTTTCCTGCACATTTCCATAAGAAAGACATTTCACCATGTACATTTTGGGATTTTTGTGTTTTTTGTTTTGTTTTTTCACAAGAACGTTTTTTTTTGGTCCAGGAAAAAATGTATTACTTTTACACGATTTTTTTTTTCTTCCATATATTGCATGAAACTGTCAGCTTGTTTTGACGGCATGACTGCATCTAGGACACGTTAAGAATATATATATATTTTTTTCATGAAAATATTGATGATTTCAGTCTTGGATTAAAAATAACAGTAAGGAGGATTATTGATCTCGGCGTAATCAGATTCTAATAACAGAGGGGACATTTTAATGTTTAATGTAAATCCTTTCTGAAAGTTTGAACCACTAAGCATCTTAAAAATAAATATTACTATATTCAGTTTTTCACATGACAGAGCTAAAATAAATGTTTTACCTTGATATACATTTTTTTTAATCCAATTTCTGTAAAGTGATAGATTTGACAACTTCAGAATTAAATCTATCATTAAGATTTTCAGTTTCTTATGCAGTCTGTGATTCATTTTAGAAAAGTCTTGAAAAAATATGAGAACTTTTACAATCCAAAGAACTCTTGATGTGTCCTTTTTTTTTCTAAGACTGAACAAAGTGCATTTTCTGTATTGCTGCTAACCGCGTGTGGGATTTTCTTTAATAAAATCAATTTGTAAAATGGGTGTTGGGTTTATTTTTTTCTGCAATTCGGCTTTATGATGAAAAGTAAAAAGGTTCTTGGAAGATCTTCCAGTCGCACCTTAAGAAATCTGGTTCTTACAAACTCTATATAATATATATATAGTGAGCTATGAATATGATGACCATGATGATTATTAAGTCTTATAGCACTAGAGGGTAAAGATATGGAGCTGAGGAAGCATGCAAATAAAAAAAAAGACTAAAGTGCTGCTGCATCACTCACTTCAAACACAAAATATCCGGGAATTAAATCAGAAATTCTTTACAAAGTAACTCTTAGACGCCACTGAACAAAAAGACACGTGTTCCACCATTCCATCATCTATTACCTGTGCGCGCAACAATATAATTTATCACCTGTAGGTGGCGCGTTTCATTTGTACTAGGAACTCCATGTTGTCCCGCATTCCCTCCCTCAGGACTGATCCGTGCTCCGTCAAGAAACACCTCCGTTTCTCTTAGTGAACTTTTCCAGCCTTTGAGAAGCTCAAACGCTGTGTTTCAGCTCTCCAGGAATGAAACGCGCAGTTCTTCTGGAAAGCAGCCACACCAAACAAGAAGCTTATTCACAGCGCACCTGTGAGATTTAACCAGAACCTGGACAGATTTCTTGGACGTTTTACAAAGATCTAGGAGGAGATCCAGCAGGAGATCCAGACCGAAGAGTCTGTCCCATACCTGTACTGGATGTCGGATGCCCCGTCTATAGATCTCAGCTCATCCAACAGATCAGAGTTTATTCCCAGGAAGGATGCGTAACTCAAGGATTACTCGTTTGGCTTTGCGTGATTCTTTGCCCATGTTCCTCCTGGCGTTGTCCGTCTTGGCCACTGCGAAAGGCACAGGTAATGGTTTGTTTTTTTGTAATGCGCTCTGAGAGGAGAAAATTCGAGATAAGATGTAAATTAAATTAAAAAATATATATACAGATGTTTTTCATTTACATTGTTTAATGTACTGAGAGTCTGAGGATGCAGAGAGATCAAATGCAGTCTGATGCAAGTTTGGGAATCTTGGTGCATTGGCTTGCGTAATTGTTTTTGGAGAATTTTCCATCTCCATGAAAGTGCATGCTGTGTGCATATCTAAAAACCCATACCAACTGAGATCCTGGTCATCAGTGCATTCCAGAGATCTCCTTACCAGAAAATCATTAAGATTATTTGAAAGTGATCTTCCTTTGTTGGGAGTCACTAATTCATTTAGTTCCCTGCAGGGGTGAGAGTGGGGGGTGACAGATGTCCATGTTTCCTGTTTTACAGAGCTTGCCCTCTTGGGTCTTGCCATTCCATTTGGTTAAAGGGTTTTGAGGGGGGGTGTAGATGGGCAGATGTTGAGACCTGCAGGTTGTCTCGGCACACTTTTATCACCCTTTTGCAGCAGGGCTGATTCTTGTCTTTGAGCTGAATGTTTTCTCTTTTAAAGATGGTATGGTGAAGTCTGAAACGTGGGGTCTTTGAAATCTTCAACAACAAAAAAAACGCAGAATAAATTGGATTTTTATCAGAGAATAGATGTGCGAATAGGCGACAGCCGCATCACTGCGTCGAATTAAAGGTCCACGGGGGGCGTTTGTGCCTAACCACAGGAGGCTGAGCTCTTTTGGCCAACACCACTCGCACCCCATGAACAAGGTGTGTGGATATTCAACAAGGTCATTGACATGCTAATTGATTTACTTGCTAAGAAGAGTCCTTGAACCCAAAGGCGATTGTCTCAGAGCCAAACAAAGGAGAACTTTTGGCAGAAAAGAAGATTTTTCAAACATTAATTTACATTTCGACCACCCCTTCTTTGAATGGCTCTGTGGTGAGTGAGTGTGTTTGGACTCTAGATTTCACGATAAGGATTTCCCTGATCAGGGTTTGGAAATTAAAACTGATGTGTGGTGTGTTTTAAAACGTGATAAGGCTCCCAAGCGCCTTGTTCAGAGCTTGACATTAAAACATGTTGTCAAATGCTGTTCGAGTCTGTGAGGTTGGTGTTCTGGGCATACAACCATGACATTCCAATTTCCCATCATGCCCAAAACTAATCCAGCAAGGCGAATGGGAACAATAACAGCCAGTCATGATGATTGATGTTGATTTTCCCTGCTGTGCAGCTCACTCAAACCCTGCTTCCAAAGCGGTCCTTGCTAATGCTAAATTAGTTTAGAACTTAAATAACAGATCTACCCAGTTTGGAAGGAGCACATCTGGGCTATATTTACAGTACATATAGAAACCCCCCTACCGGTGTACAAAAACCGGTTCTGCCAACTAGGACGACCGCTTCGGTCTGATTTATGAAGAGCTAAATTGTTCCAGGACCTGTGAAATGATGAAACAAAGAAGCAAAGTTGCCCTTTTTTTTTTTTTTTCTTCTTCTTTTACAACACCTTCCTTCCCCCATCCCCTGCCCTGCTTTTGAGCTGTGAAATGAAGCAGAGCGAGTAGAAGTGGACATGCTTGAGAAGTTAGCCAGAGTTCACTGTGTTAATACTGTGTTAACCAGGGCAAGGGTGTAAATCTACAAAGAGCTCAACACACTGTGCCACAACAGAGGATTTGCGAGTGGAAATCCATGAAAGGGATAGCTGATCCTTTGGGAGCCTTGGATACTGTAAATGTCCTCATCAGCAGTTTGACTGCAGGCCTTTAAATCTGATCTGCACGCACACGATTTAAGCAGGGATTAGACATTAAATTGACGAAAGTATCCAGGTCTGTGAAAAAGGTGGAGATTGGCATTAACGTTATCCTGCACTCGGTGTTCTTGATTTGGAGAGTACAGTAGGGTAAGGAAAGATTTCTAACCAGCAAATGTCTACAGTTAAGAGGGCTTTGGTCAGCTCCTGGATACAAAATGGAATTTTGATTTGTATTTTTTTTGTGAATGGTTTTAAGATCTGGATCTACAGTTCCAGAGAAACTCTATTCCAAACAACAGAAATGGCACTTTTTCCCCCCTCTTAGTATAGTGACCTGCCAGGGACAGCACATAAGGTGGCTAAATCGCCCTCCGTAAATGTAGAGATGCTCTGAAGTATAGCTGCGGTTTGTAAAATGCAGAAGTCCATAAATATTAGATCACACCAACGTGACTAGATATTGTTCAGTGTCGGTTGTTCAGAGAGAAGCAAGAGGGACGGGAAAGATTGGTGATAAACATAATGGCTTTTTAAGGGAAAAGACAGTGTTTAATGTGACCTCCTTTTGTCCTTATGTCCTTTTGAAGTCTTTTAAGGGGGAAACCATCCTGAAGAGTTTGAAATAATCTTCTGGTATATATGATATGATCTGTTTTAGATTTAGGTTGTCGTTTATTTCTTTCTCTGCCCACGTGATCTCATACTGCCTCTAAATGATATGGAGAGCATTAGATGCTTGCCAGGGTTTTATCAGCTTTTTTTTCTCTCCAAATATGATTTTAAAGCGATCGCAGTGTGTTGGGGATTGTTCTCCTGCTGAAAAATAAAACCGTTCTCAATCATTTTCCAAAAGGAAAGGCATGATGAAAGACTTTTGCTTACGTGTGTGTGTGTGTGTGTGTGTGTGTGTGTGTGTGTGTGTGTGTGTCTTTTCCAAACTGTTACCAGAAAACTGGAGGCCCTCAATTGTTCAGGACGTCTTTAGAAAATTTAGCATTCACTTGAACTTGGAAACCCAAACCTGCTCCAGCATGGTGTTTTCCCTGTGCACAAAGTGAGGTCTGGTTTACATGCTTTGGAGAGGAAGATCTTGCTGCTATAGAGCTGCTATAGAGCTGCTATAGAGCTCTGATCTCATCCCTACTGAACACCTTTGGGATGAAATGGAACGCTGACTTCACCCGAGGTCTCCTCACCTACATCAGTACCTGCCTTGTGGCTGATAAACACAAATGTCCATAATCACACTCCAAAATCTAGTGGAAATATATATATAAGCAGGCTTAACTGAAAACCAGTTCAACCTCTTCATTTCCCTTTTTTGTTTCTGTTGGTAGATGATTTAAGTCTGTGGAATTTCTACTGTCTCCAAGTCCTAAGATTTCTTCTGACAGTTTAAGGACCCCAATTCATCCAGACTCCATGTTAAGCCCATAAAGCGACATTTTTTCCAAGGGCCACCCAGCTTTAACTCTCGAATAAACTCGCTAAGCCTACTGGAGCCAGGAATCAGTCTGAATCAACACTGAGTTTATTTTATTATTAATAGAAATATTTCCTCCCCTTATAAACCACTCTCAAACCTTTACCTCCAGCAAAGGGGTTGTGTTTAAATGGCCTGGAAGGGTTTTATAGGTTGGGGATGTTTACAGCTATGTTTATATTACTGGTGTAGTGACCTAACCAGAAACAAACTTCAGGGGTAATTAGTAAATATGATTAATTACATCATTGTATATTTCCAATTATTAAGAGTGTATGCCAGATGGTCAGAATAAAACAGTGTTCTGAAAAGTGGTCTTTGAATGGAAATAATAGAAATGAACAGTTTATGGTGAGGAGTTCCTGATGATGTGTGTACTGAGTAGACATCTGCTGTGGTGCAGTTGCTCAATGGAAGCACCTTATGATACAATTGTGAATATATTACACCTCTACTTATACTTATAAATGCTTGAAATGAAATCCTGCTCCAGGTTTAAGATTCTACCAGATTAGAAAAAAATATTTGGAAGATAAAACAGAATGTTAGCATTATTACTTGACACTGAATAATTGGCAGGAAAATCCTATAACAGGCAACAGCCGAGATATAATGGGATTTGGTTGATTGGTTCTTTTGTGTACTGTGGCTTCTGGGTCGATCAGAACACCTGGCAATGGATGGATCCCATGATCCCATGACAGCACGTACACACAGTTCTAATCTCCCTCTGACACGCTGATGATCCTCTGACATAAACCCGATTTTTGTATCTTCTTAACTAAACACTGACACATCATTAGCTGGTCTAATCCACGCTTCCTCAAGGTTGCATGGAAGATGCTTTCATTTGTGCTAAAACTGTACAAACAGTCTGTCATTTCAAACCTCATAGCTGGTTGATTATTTTCCATCTGGGGCGACGGGAGCTTAGTAGAAGATGCAGGGACTGGGATGTCTAGCTGACATGGCAATTTTTGACACAAGACCCACCAGCAGTGGAGCACGTTCTGCCCCAGTAGAGAAATATTAATGCGGTTGCCTTCTGTTGGAAAATTGGATCGAGTCGCAGTCCATGTTGAAAAACTAATGGAAATTTATTTATTTGGTAGTTTGCAGGAAGCTGCTTATGTTAAACAGGTTTAAATCCACTTTGAAAGGTCTTTATTTGTTTGTGGTTTGTCTCGAGAGGTTGCCCTGAAGAGTGTAATATATCAGTTAGGAAGCAACGAATCTAGACTATTTTTTTGCTGGAAACTTTATCGATTTAATGTAATTGAATCAGATTTATTAGATAATGGTTAAAACGGAAACTTTTTTTTTTCCATTTTTTTCCTCGTCTTCTCTTTTTTGCTGCTCTCATTAGGGGTCTCTACAGCAGATCATCCATCTCTATACAATCCTGTCCTCTACATAAATTAAACTCCTTGCTTGGCCTTCCTCTTTTCCTCCTGCCTGCTGGTGCAATCCTCAGCATTTTGTAACCGATATACCCCACGTCCCTCCTCTGCACATGTCCAAATCATCTCAATCGCACCTCTCTCAAAACGTCCTACCTGCATGGTCTAGACTAATTTCTAATCGTGTGCATCCTCATCACTTTCAACATCTGCCACCTCCAGCCCCACCTTCTGTCTTTCTGTCAATGACTCTGTATTATAGCACGTATCACGAGAGTCTTAGAAACTTTCCCTGTTTCACTCCTGTACACACTTTTCAATCGCAGTTCAAAATGAAAACTCAGTTTATTTGAATTCCAATAAAATCAGCAAAAATCTAAATGTTTTTTTACTATAATTTTTGCCTCATTTTCTCGGGTAATGATGGTGAAATATGTTGCAAGATTGCTCACAGGCCTCAGACGTAATCATTCGGGTCCATAACCGTTTTTTACTGCTCGGCTGTTAAACAACATCTTTGGATTTGGAATTTTGCTCGCACTGAAAGAAAGGAAAAAATCGGATTAGTTTATTTCTACGTTCGTGGCGCAACGAACTAATTACGAAGATGCAAAGTGCATAAAATGTAGCGGCAAACACCCTGCTGAGAAAAAGACCCAAAAACGAGTCCGGCCTGTCCATAAATACCAGGTGTTTGACTGATTGTTTAGCTGGTGTGTTTCAGAAACTTTAAATAATACCTACGCTATTTAAAAGCACAGTTGAAGCAGCGTGATCGAGGTTTGGTTGAACAGCATTTGAGTAGCTGCTAATCTTTTCTAAGGCGATGGATAAAGATTGATATGCCCAGGGGCTGGCGTGCGGGTGAAACTCACAGAAGTGGATAAAAGGAAGTGTTTAGAATTTGAATGACATCAAAAAAAAGATTTAACAAGCTACAATCGTCCGGTCGGATTGTTAAACATTTGGAAAGGCTGCTGGTTAATAATTGTAGCAATATGAAAACAGGTGTTACTGCTCTTGTCATGTGATTTGTGTTTCTCTGCTTCGCTGTTGGAAATCGGACAAAAATTGCATGACGACGCTCGTGTTCCTCCTTCTGTTAACATTTATAAAGCAAATCTATGCATGAGGAGTGAGAACTAGCCGTTCCCGTAATGAGAACTCGTCAGGTTTATTGCGCGTTTCGTTCTTGCCGTAACTGATGCCATAACGCGAGACATTTCATTACCTCACATTTAGTTTGATTTACAAGTCACGTTTTATCGCCCTCTTTTTTTCTTTTCGCAAAGTTTTGACATGGCTGCACGTTTTCGTGTCAAATAAACAATTTTTACGGCACGTTCTTGAAGAAAATCCATAGCTAGGACAGGTATGAAATTTCCTTCTCCTTCAAGTGGCTTCCTTCTTCTTTCCACCTCTCCTGCACTAACACAATGTCGGTTTTGGCCTGTCCAGATAACATCTGTTAAGCCCCCCCCCCTTTACATGAACTCACCAAAGATGTGTAGAAGATCATCTGTTGGAGACTTGAAACAGATTATAAAAGTCAGCCAAATGACGCTGGAGCACAGAGAGTCTTTTATGTGCGTCCATCATGTATCTTTCCTCACTGATTTGAGGTCCTCCAGCTGTTTGCATTCCATCAGGTGGCACCATAGCTTGGCAGGGAAGCATGTAGGGGAAGAACAGAAAGCGTTGAGTGAAAATTGGATTGTTGTTTGGAGAAAAAAAAAAAAGACCTTCAACTGTCCTCTGATTATGTGCTGCTTTGACAGACAGAAGAGGATGAAATACTTTTTGTTTCATGTTCAAGATCCTGCTGTTAGACGTTGCACTGGATACAGCTTGTTTCTGGTGAACTTGAAATGAACTGCTTAATTGTGTCTCGACAATGGGTGAAACTTTTGTGTAGAAAAGTTCTGGGGACTGGAATGATGACAACAGGCGAATAAATCAAGATAAAACCATTCGTGAACAATGACACCACGTCGGTCTGCGCAAACAAAGTTTCTAAAACGCGTCCTTTATTATAAAAATATGTTTTGGATTTTAGTCTTTAAAGGCGAGTATTTTGTGGAGAACTTTCCAGCAGTCGTAAATGTTTCGAAAAACTTCTAAACCACAGCGACTGGCTTTTAAGTCACTTACAGTGTCTCACTAAACCTGTTAGTAGAAAAGTAAACTAAAGAGTGTGGTCTCACAAGCTGATGATTATAATTGCCAGTTATGATGACTCCCACATCTGGATTTTAACCTCACGCCTTATATTTGCCGTCGTATAACGATCGCAGCGTTCTACAAATAAATTCCCGAACCGAGTGACCGTATTGCTGTGTCACGCAACCCTCAGAGGAACCTGCTGGAAGCACACCTACACAAAGCTTGTCCGTTCACCAAGATTAGGACGGGACGAACCTTTCGTTGCAGACGAGAACCGAACACCTCGTATAGAAATAAACTGAATTTTAGAAACATATGGAACAGATTCCGTCACAAGCTATTTTATAAATAAACACAAAAGGGAAGGAAAATAAAGTTATTGTCGTGACCCTGAAGCTGATTATTTTCCCACAGCGGCATGTGCTGAAGTGTTTTTATTCCTCTTTTACCACAGCACTTATTCCAGCGATAAAAATCTTTACAATTATTTAAGAATTTCATGCCAAATGTCTTTATTTTTCTTTTAACAGCAATGTTTAATGTCACGGAACCTCCATGGTCCTCCAGTACAAAGTTTACCTGACGCCGGATTAATAGGAAACAGTTCTACACAGTTTTCTTTACAATGAGAACGTTATTAAAACTTTATTTATATGAATATAAACCTGTGATCGATTTCTGCGAGTTGCAGAAAATTATTTAATGCCAATCAAGAGCATATTATCTGATATCAAAGATCTTTCAGGACCTGTTGGAGAACCCATCACCTCCAGCATATCGCTTTTGCTTGAATGAATTAGCGCATATTTTTTTTGCTTTGTTTTTTTTATGAAGAAGGAGGAAGTAATAATTCTGTGTCTGTAAATTGTTTTGCCTGTATAATCTGATTGTTTGAAATATGTTCGTCCTCAGAAAAGGAAAAAAAACCCCACTTTCTTTTTATCTTCCTACGAAATTCCAGTTAGCTTGGGGGGAAATTCCTTGGTTGAAGAACCACAAGGAAATTTCTCAAGCAGCTGAGAATGCTGTTCCATAATCTACAATTTTAACCAGCACATGTTTTGAATGAACCACCAGCATGGAGAAAAACTCAACAGACATGGTACACTTGAGTGGGAAAAAAAAAAAAAGAAAGTTCCTCAACGGTTTTTGGGTGTGTAATGGACCTTTTTGGATCTTGAATCTTTTGAATTGGTTTGTACTTTTTTAGTTTTTTGAACAAGGAAACCTTTCTTTTACAAGTCTCTTCACAGAACCATTAAGACATTCTTTCTTTTAGTTTTTTTTTACCAGTCAATTCCAGTCAGGTTTTTTGGAAATTCCTTGTTTTCATAATCATGGGGAACTTTCTGAAGCAGCTCAGACTTTGCTGTTCCATAATCCTCAATTTTACCCAGCACATGTTTTGAATGAAACACCAGCATGGAGACAATCGTTTGAACAAATGGCTGTTTAAAGGTTTTTGGATGCTTAGTCGTTCATTGTGGGTTGCATACTTAATCTTTTGCTTGGCTTTCTGTAGAACCATAATAATGTTTCTTTAGTTTCTCAGTTGCTTTGGAGTATTTTTCTTAATATGTGCAGTAACCAGTAAGTGCATTTCACCAAACAATTTGTACAAACAGAACCACACCATGGATTACCTACAAAAGCCTGTTCGGTCCTTATAATCCTTAGTTCATCTCTAAAAAAGTAAATATTTGTGTCATCTTATTGCCATCAGAATCACAAGTCCTTTTGTCATTGTTCACAAACAAGATGGTCAAAATGTTTAGTCGTGTCGTCGTTATGACGGCGCACAATTTCAGTGTTTCCTGATGTAAACTACGGTTTGGATCACAATGATTGAAAATGCACAAGGCCGAATTTCTTCTGTGTGGCATCTATAATTATATATATAAAAATGTAAACGGCACAAATGTATACAATAGAGTGTATGTACTGTTTATTGATCGTAAGAGGATTCACACTTTTACACTGTACTCTAGCGTTTGTTCATTTGCTGGTTGTGACATTAGCAATTAATAATGTAGGAAACAGCAGACAGTGGTACACAATCAGTTAAATGAATGTACCAAATTATAGGAAACGAGACATTGCCTTTATTATGTGCAAAAGTGATTTGGTGATGATGGAGGTTGAACTATTAGTTTTGAGAATTTCATTTCTGATCTGAGAAACACTCCGAAGCAACTGTAAAAAACTGCTGAACTAAAGAATAGTTCATGGTGCTAGATTGAGCCTTCTTTCCTCAGAGTGCAGGCTGGGAGATCATACAGGCTTGTGTGCAAAAAGTGCATTATTGGTTGAGAATTCAATCAGGAAATTCTCCACAGACTATTTCTGCTTTTCAGCATCTGGGCCTCTGTTTTTATGGGCATTGAAGGAATCGGAACCTGATTTTAAAAGTGCCACACTTTTCCCTTGGCACCTAAGTTTGTCTTTTAATATGTTACAGTTGTTTATTTTTATTCTGTTTCTAGTTGATCGGAATGGACATTTCCATCCACTTCCCATATGTGCTGTGGAGACAGTTGAAGGCTGTATGAAGCAGTTTGGTCTTATAACAAACCATTCTTTTTAGTGTGCTGCTGTCTGGTGTTAATTTAGCCCATTAACACACACACACACACACACACACACACACACACACACACACACACACACACACACACACACACACACACAGGAGACTGTCTTATTGTGGACTGTGCATACTTGTTCAAGTGTGTAACTGTAAGTCAATGGCAGCTTCAGTTTGTCTGGTTGAGAATGTGCAGGTTTCGTGTGTGTGGATGTGCACCATGGTTGTGTACATGCAACTTTTGGTGTTGTATATGCAGTTTGTGTGTCTGTGTACATGCAATTTGTTTGGTTGTGCAGTTTGTGTGGTTGTTTTTATGCAGGTTGTGTGGTTGTGCATTGGCAATTTTTGTGGTTGTGTATTTGTAGATTGTGTGTGTTGTGTATATGCAGTTTGTTTGGTGATGTATGTGCAAATTTTGTGGTTGTGTATATGCAGGTTGGGTTGTAATGTATATGCAATTGTTTGTGGTTGTGTATGTGCAGGTTGGGTGGTTGTGCATGGGCAATTTTTGCGGTTGTGTATGTGTGGTATGTGTAATTTGTGTGGTTGTGTTTACATGTTTGGTTGTGCACTTGCAGTTTTTTGATGATGTTTGTGTGGTTGTGTATATTTACATTTTACAGTTAGGCATTTGGCAGACAACCTTATCCAGAGACTTACAACTGAGCAGTTGAGGGTTAAGGGCCTTGCTCAAGGGCCCAGTGCCTTCACCACTGTTCTTCAACCTCCCCTTATATGTATATGCAGTGTGTGTGGTTGTGTACATGCAGTTTTCTGGTCATGTTTGTGCAGTAATGTCTGTGCAGTTTGATAGAAACTTGAAGAGCCATTTTCATGATGATGATTTTATATTGTGGGTGACTCTGAAAACCCCCAACCCCCCCTACCAGGAAATGACATATGGGTAACAGAAGTTTGACACGCAGGTAGACAAAGTCGGCTGATCTACCCTCTCTCTTTTTTTTTTTTTTTAGTTAGCTGTCCCAACCAAATGTCTTTCAATCCCGGTCTCCTGTCCTCAGGTCTGTTTCTCTACCTAGACTCTTTGGTTTTTATTTTATGTGCCCCCCACCCTCCAACCCATCCAACCTTTCCGACTTTTTTTGCTTTGACGTCAACAGATGGAGACTGTTGTTTTAACACAGGCATTGGGATGAAATTACCATCAGTAAGCTACCTTAACGATGAGGGTTATCCCTGCTGCTGGTTGAAGATAACATCTGAGGGTTTTTTTTTTTGGGATTGGTGAAAATACCATTAGCTTGCAGACGGTGATAAAATCTCGCAGCAGATGAAAAAGCTTTGCAGCCGACCTGCTCAGCTCTCACCGATACGCCATTAGCGTAACGACAGAAGTGAATCTGCTGATTGCTGTGTGCGATCAACAACACATCCAGATCATGTTGGACCATCATGGAGTCGATGAAACGAAGCTATGCAGCCAGTGAGGACATGGTGTTGATGCGTGTGGTATGGTTTTTCGTGTATCAGCAACAAGCATAGTCTATGCAGGACCATAAGATTAAGACTCGTACTCAGATGATCGGGTTTCTGTATGGCACACGACGTGATGATATAGAGAAAAGGTGCGATTTAAAAAAAAACTAAACAAAAACCAAAATCCTTTTATATTAGCACTTGAAATGCAAAGGATGAACATCTGGCAGGAATCTACAGGTTGACTAATCACGCCTGACCCGTTTTGACAAGTCTGCAGCTTGTTTCGGGATACGTCTCTCAATGAAACGCCTGCTTTTTCCCCCAAGGTTGATCATAGAGATAAAGGTACTGATTGTAAATGTTAGAAAATATCTAATTTTTTGTTGGTGTGTGTGTAGAAAGATAAGGTAGTAGAAACTGGGAGGGCATGTGTTTGAAGAAACTAGTGGCATCTGCTTTTAATTGCACTGCATCTTATGTTTAGAGCTCCCTCACCCTTTCAGGCTACCCCCTCTCTCTCTCTTTTTTTTTTTCTTTTTTTCTTTCTCTCATTCACATATGTGAAAATCTGATGTCATGACATTCAGCCCAAACTGACTCACACATGCAAACATATACATACTTGTGTCCATATTTTCCTGACAGTTTCTCAGGGTGGAATTTCAGCTCAGGAACACGGCTCACTGGTCAGCAGTCAGAAGTGACTTGTTCTGGTTTGCGAGACAACTCGCATATGTCCCCCTCTTGCAACTTGGCTCGCTCAGATTTTACCAAACCCTCACTACACACATACACACACACACACACACACACATTCTTAAGGAATTCCTAAACTTAGACAATTAATAGGAGCCAGATGATGAAGCCTGTGCATGCAGCAAATTAAAGACGATTTCTGACCAAATATTTTCCCCCTCCTGTTTTCCTTATCAGATAAATCCCTATGCTGTGTTCTGTGTGTTCTGCTTGTCTTGTATTAATCTCTATTCCCAAACAGTTTGTTGATGTTTAGTTCCATGTGGATCCGTGTTTATGCCGTGTTTTTTTGTGGTTGTTTGGGTTAGTTTAAAGCTTGAGGCTGTATTCTCGAGCAGCAGGAACAGTTTATTTAGTAGTTCGGGAGAAGAGGGTCATGCTCCACTGAGGATTTTTCGTGTTTGCAAATGCATTTCGAGTATCATCCGTCACAAAATTTTGCGGGAATAAAAACACAACATTTTGGAAAATAATCAGCGACAAGTTGGTGAGATGTGACTAACAAGCAGTTATATTATAACGGTTCATTCCCAAAAGTGTTAAAATGTTTTAACCTAGCTGTTACTCTAAAGAAAACAATTTTTTAGAACAAGCATGTTAATAAATTCCTATGATTTGACTTGCAGCTGTAACTTAAATCGACTCCTTCTAACGTCTTATAATCAAGAATTCCATGTGCTTAGTACGTAAAAAGCACAATATTGTAGACCTTCTACAAAATGTCACTCCAGGTATAGTATCCGAATCAATAAAGTTTGGATTCACGATGATCTCAAGTTCATATGCTGTCAGACATCATTTCAGTGGTTAGATCTAAATAGCTAATGCGGCCTAACTCGAGTAATCTAGCTAACTATATTTTTCACTTTGCTTTTGATAAATAGGTAGACCTTATATATAAAAAAAAAAAAGAATATATGTGACTTTATTAAATCAGGGAGGCTTCTGCGTATTTTGTGGATTGAATAATTCTATGATAGGCACTGGATTTATTTTACCTACATTTAATGTAATATGACCCATTTGGCAGCATTAGTTAGCTAGCTATGTTTGGCAGCTTGTTCTGTTGGGTGTATGTGGGGGGGTGATTTAGCCGTCGGCTGTTTAAAAAGCAGGCATTTTAATGTCACATGTACAACTCGGGGGAAATAATTGCAAACCTTTAAAATGAATACCAGGTTTCTGTGTGTTGTGTACCGTACTGCTAACATTGCAGCATAATTAGCATTGCTGTATGTTTTTAGTTTGACAAATGGCCTTCTCCCATGGTAAGCATGAATGAGTGTATTTTGACATTGGAAACATTCTTTACTTAAGCCAATGCAGCTGCCTTTCACTAAAGAACAGTTTTCAAGCCGGGTTGTTCTTATGGCCTGCTATCATTTTGGATTTTTTTTCTTTCTATACTTAAGTTGGCCCATAATCACCTCATTCACTAGACAACAATAGCTTTGCCATCAAGCCAGAGTGCGTTGCAGGGGTTCCCTTTGTTGTGAGAGACAGTAACTCAGTTGAACAAATTACAGGTTTGCCTTCGTGCCAGTGTATAGTCTGACTTCCTTTCTGCTGTTTAATGAAAACACTCTTGTCAAGTCCATGTTGACGTAATTCCTAGACGGCCAGCTTTATTAATCTGTCTCTTGCTTTGTGCTGGTGTTTGTGCTTTCAACCGAACCTGATTTGGTAATTAGTGCCACCACGCTTTCTTTGTTCCCTATTCACCTGTCCACTGTGCCATAAAAGCTCTCATTACTACAGAAAACAAATGTATTGAGTTAATAGCAAATGTGTGCAATTACATTAGAAGATTGAAATCTACCATAACATGTTCTTCGGGTTTGGGGCTGTAAATGCTAGAAGGAGATGATCCTTTTTCCAGGATCTGTCCAATCCCTTCAATTAAACTGGCCATGGTGGTGGTGGTGGTGGTGGTGGTGTTCCTAGTCTGAACAGAATCACTGCTTGGAAAAGCAAACAGGATGCCAGGATTATGACTGCTTTCTTTTTTTTTCTGTAAGCTAAGAAAATGGACAATGAGGTTTTTCATACTGTGGGCAGAGTAATAATGCTGTCCTGACATCAATTTATTATGATTTTCTCTAAGCACTCCATTTTCCATGGCTATTCCGGCTACTCTGTGAGTACATTTTCCACAAATAAACCACTTTTAGAAGACTTACGGTTGCTAACGCGAGCAGGATAATTCAAATGTGTGACTTTGGAGTAAGTGTAGATAATGGGTTAGATAATTTGAGTTCGACCCAAATTAAATGGGTTAGACTTCTGACTAAAAGGTTGCGAGTTCAAATCCTAGCACCACCAAGCTGCCACTACTGAGCCCTTAAGCAAGGCCTGTGACCCTCAACTGTTTAGTTGTAAGTCTCTCTGGATAAGAGCATCTGTCAAATTACAGTAATGTAATATAAATGTTATGTAATTTACTAGACACAGAATGAACATATAATAACTCTAACTACTCTGTTCGACATTATGAAGCATTTGTCTAAGTAGCTTCCACTCAGTAACATGGCACTTAAAGAGACCGTGCCAGAGGGATTCAGATCCTTAAAGAAATCCTTTTGTTCTGTAATCTGGGACAGTGCCATTGACCAAAGAGCCCCATTATCAGCAAGGCCACCTAGATCATTCCTCAGTCACTCTCCTTGCTACCGGAGATACTCAATCCTTCTCTATTGTGCACACCAAGCGGCTCCTCTTGTGTTTTTCTTTGCTTTAATTGGTTCACCCTTTTCCCTCCGAGGGTTCTCTGGGTCTTTTTAGTTTGGTCCGTGTGAGCAGTCGCCATTTTGTTCCGCCTGTATTGTTAGCAAGGCTTTATCATGTGGTTGTTGAACGTGGTGTTTATACTGTAGAATGAAAGCTGCGGGGTAGTTACCTTTTCACTGTGCTTTTCTCTGTGTATAGTTGTTGCAGGAGAGGTTGGAGGAAAATTGCATCCTGAATGACTTTTATATTAACTTTTAAAACTAGAAAAAGGAAAAGTGGTTTATACTTGAAGCATTTACTTTACAGAAAAGGGAAATACTTTCTTCGTATTTTGCAGTGAACCTGGGATCAGAGCACAGGCTCAGCCATGATACCGTGCCCTTGGGGCACATGTACGGTTAAGGGCCTTGTTCAAAGGCTCAAGAGCTTGGCAGTACTGGGGCTTAAACCCCTGACCTTCCGATCAGGAATCAGGAACCACTGCGCTACCGCCTCCCAAAACAAAAATAATGATATTCATTAGACATATTTTATCTTTTAATGATGTTCATAAAAATAAATATTAGTCTATTTTCCCTTTGGTTAAGACTTTCCTTCATTCCCCAAAATGCTGATTTACTACCAGAATATAGTTGTACCAGTGGAAATTACTCCTTCCTTCCAGCATGTTTGTTGTGCAGTCTGTCTGCGACTATCCCCTTGCAAAAATTAGTTTCCAAAACGTTCATGCTAAAACCACTACCAACACCTTTGTGCTAGCGATTTTCCAGATTGTGAATTTTTTTTTAATGGTAGTTATACTATTACTACTGTTCAGGTTTTAGTTGTTGCTTCTAGTGATGCTCTGCAAGGCATTCACAATTAACCCTGAAATAAAGTCACACTCGCCACTTCACCAGGCATAAAGAGGTATGCATATTCAGATTCTATGAACAGGAATAGAAAATCTTTTATTGGTTTAGACAAAAATAACAGACAAAGGAGACAATAGAGGGAAAGTTACTAAGTTGTTACAAAATGTTACCAAGGTGCAGAGAAATGCCAGCGGGATTGTGCAAGAATCATTGAGCTTTAGCTAGGTCTGAAATGACTCCCATAGATGCCAGTGCTACTCATTAATATCCAGATGATTCCTATCATTTGCAGCAGCGGAATGTCTACCAGACCTCCACCTCCACCATCTGGTGCAACAACACCATATGTAATGAGGTGACTATGTTTAGGTAAAGGGAGTGTGTCTGTTAATTATATGGGACATAAAAGGCCAGTAAAGAGTGGAAATGGACATGTATCTGCCTGCGATTGATTTAAAACACAACACGGATAAAAACTTGCAGAATTCTTCTTATTTCATGTACCTTCCACCGAATCTGTGAGCCACAACGTTCTTATATCAAGTAGTTTATTAAGTCATCATTCAGGGACATTATACGATTTTTTTACTGTACCAAGTGTACATGATGGCATCAGTTGCTCTCCTCGTTTAATTCGTAGTCATTATTTTAAAAACACTTGAAGCATTTATTCAGTTCTGTAAGTATTTTAGTACTATCTGTTATAGCTGCTTAAATGCCAGAAGTGAACAGTGCTGGAGGTTGTAGAGGGGGTCAAATACTTAAAAATAAATAAAGCTTTTCAGCAAATGTAGGGTTTTATGTTCTACTTGGAACACAATTTTTCTATTAAACTGTTGTTAAAGAGACGGCCGTTGCTGTCAACTCTGTTGCTTGTCCAAGTTTAATATCCCCAGGATGTTACTGTTGGAATAGTGTCTGCACGCCAAATGCACATCATAACATCTCACAAATCGAATGAAATAATTGAAACACTTTAAAGACCCATCAGATTTTCTGACAGTTTTTTGTGTGACTTTTTTGTGTTTGATCTGATGCTTTATTTTTTTTAATGTTCCTGCTCAGTTTATGGAAAAGTTTGTAACATTTACATTGAGATATTTCTAGATACTATGAGGTAATATATTTCTAGAAAGTTGGAACATTAAGCTATGATTTGAAATGCACTGAGTTTATTTCAATTTACAGTTTTACTGAATAGTTTTTTGGTTTTACTGAAAACAAATTGTTAATTAACACAAAAAATTACTGTTCAATATCATTAGCTCTAAAACACACTGTGCTGTTGGAAGGCAGTTGAAATCGATCATTTATAGTTTGACCAGCTAGTTTGTGGTGGCTATTCACCTTGAAAATTCACTCTTCAAAATGAGAAATCAATACGACGAAATATTTATTCATTCAGCAATAATTTTACCTCAGAATTTTACAGAGTGCTGCAAGGTTTTTTATTATATTTAAATTATTCAAAGAAAGGAGGTCATAAATTACACTACTATTTTTATTTGATTGGTCTCTGGCTCAACACTTTTTCTTTCTGAAGACATTTGGGCTTTTCTTGACAAAAAAATCAGTTGCAGGTGTCAATCCATCCCTGGTACCATCACATCCAAAACACCTATTTACAAAAAAACTCGCTTTAGGTTTGCTTTTTATTCCCTGGTTTAACATGTCAGTGATTTGATTTCTATTTTGCATATTTTGTGATTTGTAAATGTCTTTTTTGCACCGGCTGCAAAACGGACATGTGGTTTTGCTTCTTGTTCTTGGAGTGTGTGTAGGTTTTGGGATCGACTTAACAAGCTTGTAGGAGTTTTGGAGGTCTTCTCAGGACGTAGAGTCCATGTAAACATTTTATTGAATACGTCACATTTACGTTTAATTTACATCTAAAAACAACAGACTAACAATTGAAGCATAATGTGCCAGGCTTCATATTGGTAAAGGGGCTCACAAGGAGAGGAGGTATGAGTTGCCGATTTCTCTCACGTAGCTAATAGCAAACACTATAAGAGAACTGAGAGTCCTTAAATGTAAAAGTGCAATAAACACTAATTCATGGTGTGGTCAGACAAACTTCAGTCAAACAATCGATCATGTTTTGTGAAATAATGTTTTCATGATGACGATGATGGTGCTATTGGTGGTGTTGATGAACAATAATAGCAAGTTAAACATTACAATAGCCAATAGTCTTTACCCATATGAAACTCAAAATGGGTTTATCCCATGTTCTTGTATACTTGTATAAAAGAGACGCATACAATCAGGGATGGTTAAGCTTCCTTTAATGGCATGTTTATAATTTATGGATAAATTCTGCAGTAGCGGCTTTTTGCAACATTTCCTTTTTTTGTTCACCAGTGGAGTTTTCAGTGGTGCTTTGTGGGTTCTCAGTAACAATAATTGGCTTTTTTTTATCCAAAAAAACCCCCCCAAGACTAAAGTTACAGCAGTGACTATTTATATTTACTATAATGTAAAAAACAATTGTGGATCTTCCACAACATTAGCTATAACTAAAAGCATTTATAAAATGTGATAATTGGTGAATTGCACCAGTGAAACATGAAACTGATTACGTATTAGAAAACTATGGGAAAATAATCAACTCCAGGTCGATCTTGTTGTTTGCAGCATGGTAGTCACATGTTATTGTGGAATAATGACTCGATTGTGTTTGGAAGCCGTATTCCTGTGTCCAACCTGTTGATGAATGGCTGTTGTAACTTATTGCCCTACTTTTTTGGTCACAAGTAAACATTTGGATGAAGAATCTTTCACAGAAACAAAGCCAATTTATAATTTTGATGAATTGATGAGTGTCATATTTCTCGAGCAGATGTTTAGGAAACAGATCCACTATAGATTATCTTGTTGGATTCTAGTCTGCTAACACTTTTTTTAACTATGGAATGATTGATAATGATTATGGTGATGAGCCTTATGTTAAAGCCCCAGACTGGAGGAGGAAGCATGTCTCACATGCCTGCCAACAGATGTCAGATATTAAAGAAAAGATAAAGCTCTAAGAAATCTGCCAATTCTGGAGGTCTGTTCCAAGTTTTGTCAGGATGTGTTCCAGTTATTTTACTCTCCTTCCCTCCTTGCTAATCTGTTTGAGCAACACCTGGACAGCCTTCTCTTTTGCTATTGGCTGCCTCCGCTGTGATGTAAACTTAAAGCAGCTGTGGTCTTGGCTTGACCTGCTGGCTTGTGGATGATTGCATAAATATGACCTTCGAGACCCCTCATATTGGAAATGAAGCATGTCATTTTTGAAAAGCTCTGCCAACACTGGACCTAATTGTACCGATGATTGGTTTAACCCAAGAGAAAGCACAAGCTCAAGGAACGGAGCAAGAATATAGGCAAGTGTTCTTGCTTCAATCAGCAAGCAGGACATATCTTGAATGTGTCCATTCAATCTGGATTGGCTTGGACATTTATAGTTTACCCTACTAATAAGCGGAAACCTGTTATGGCTGAATTCAAAATCTGTAATCTTTTAATCAGTGCGTCGCTGAAGACCCAAATTGCACTAGATTCACCTGCCAGTTATTGTGTAGTCTTTGAGCAAGTGCCTGGATTGCTCCACTGGTGCTCTGATTCCAACTCACTTTCAAATATAAAGGACAATTTTCTAAGCTGTACTTAATAAAGTAATAAAAAAGGAAGGTGCAAAGCCGAGGTGGAAGGTAAAAACCGTACTGTTGGCTGCTTTGTTACCCCGAGGTAGTGAATTGATTATTGAAGCAGATTTAACCATTATACCTTCTTTGGTCCTACCTGTGAGCAAGAGCCTAAGAACATCACAGCAAGCAATTTTTTTACTGTGTCTGCTGAAGCACTTAGCGAAGTGGACCAAGAGTTTCCGGTATTTTAAAGGTATGGCTAGCAGACAGAGTGGAGGTCAAACTTGGCGGTTTTAAACACTTACAGCCCCATGTAGATCTCCTCACCGGTAGCCATAAACCAGGCCACACTAAATCAGTCGACCCGCTTCCATACCTGCACTCAGGTCTCCATGGGGAACTACTTTTAGCTCACGGACTGTGTAGCTGTGCAGTCTGAGTCCTCTTCTTTTTTGGAGTTTCCTGCCTCTTTCTTTGAACACATGATTGATTTGGAACCCTGCTATTGCCCCAGTGGAAAGCATAGTCTCAGTGACTTGAGCAACCTTGAAAAAAACAGGGACAGGACTTCTGTCTCTGTGATTGAAAGTTGCCTTGGGCTTTCAGCGCTGACTTGAAATGTGCCCCAATGCAGACAGCTGACATTAGTAATGAATCCGATAGGCCCATGAGGAATTACTATTTATTGTTGAATGTTTCATTATTGAAGAGAATACAACATCAGGAAATGTACCTCAGCAACTCAATGAATTAACATTAAATAGATTGCTACTATACACTATATTGCCAAATGTTTGCAGACACGTTCATAAGTATGGTATGTGCTTTTTGAGCATCGCATTCCACATATAGTCCCAATTTTCTCTTATAATGCCCTCCACTCTACTGGGAAGATGTTTCACTAGATTTTAGAGTTTTCTTGTGGAATTTAGTGTTCATCAAACAATAAAGGTACTGATGCAGGTAATGTGAGGAGGCCTGGTGTGCAGTCAGTGTTCACATTCACCCCAAAAGTATCCAGTATGGATGAGATCAGAGCTCTATAGCAGGCCACTCAAGATCTTCCTCTCCAAACTGTAAACCATATTTTCATGAAGTTTGCTTTGTGCACAGGGGCATTGACATGCTGGAACCGGTTAGGGTTTCCAAGTTCAAGTGAATGCAAAATTGTATTATATTGCATCCAAAGACATTTGTAAACATCCCTTTCATATATTAAAGAGTCTGGGTTGATGTTTGAGCCAATGTAAAAATAGACAGTATTAAGGGGAAAAACGTTCTATCTTGGATTGAAGTCTTATTCAGTTCACCCCTTTTTTTGAGCACCCATGAAGAAAGCGAGTATTTAACAAAAGATTCCCAGTGAAAAAAACCTGGAAACATTCACAGCCCTAATAAATTTCCTAGGATCCAGTTGTTACAGTGTCTCCTTTATGAAGCCAGAGCTCTCCATCAAAAACCTGCTGCTTTTCTCGAGTATTATGAACACTTTAATCTTTCATTGTGGTGTCAAGAGAAGAACAAATGAAATATTACTAGATCGCAAAAGCTCACACCAGCTGTAAAACATCGAGAACGCATTGTTGTGTACTTAGAGCTGACTCAGTACCTCAGCAGCTTGTAACCATTGAGAAATCTGGAAATTTCCGCAGCAGAATAGGATGGCGTCGGTCTGTGATCTAAAGCTCAACAGAGGGTCAGGAATTCAACACGACTGATCCAAAACACAGAGCTTAATCCTCAACTGAGGTTCAGGAATTCAACTTAACAGTTGTGGAAAGCACAGGGGATTAATCACTTGAGTTTAGCCCGAAGAAATGCATCTATCTGTAGTTAATGCCTTATGCTTGCCAGGTGAATGTCAATCCTGGAAACATTGTTTGCTGAGGTGGGAATACACCTTACTTTGGATGCCAATCTATCTATTGTTTATTTGCCAATTCGTTTACATTTTATGTATGTGGTAATTTTTTCAAGTTCCCACACTGATGAATGCTAATGTTCATTCTCTGAGACACAAATGCTGGATCCCAGTTTGCCTGTTTATACTTTATTAAAAGCGTGTACCTTTTTTGGGTGAAGAAATTTTCCGTTTTCGATTTTTCGAAACGTTGACATTAGCAATACGACACAAATTTTTATAAAATTTGTAAAATACATCCTTCACTCAAGTAGAAAATCAGATACTCATGTTTTAAAAGACTTTGGAAAAAAGTTAAAGTTCTTGAAGTACTTTTTCACTCAAGTTAAAGTACAGAAGTTTGGGCTCTGACACGTACTTCAGTAAAAAGTAGTCCTTACTACTACCTGTTTTAGTGTCATGCTGGAAACTGAAGCTCACATCATATTAATATATTAATACAAAAGAATTTTAAATGTTACCTCATGAATGTATCCAGGCTGAACATCCACTGTATAGAGCACAAGCAGAGAAAAGATGACAATGATCAGGTGATCAGGAATGTCTCTGTTCTCAGTCATGTTTACATCACTGACTCCCTCTGTCTCATCCACGTTAACCCCAGACTCCTTACTGCCTTCCTTTTTGCTTGTTGTAAGCTTCATAGGCTAGCCTACGTCTGTGGTGCATGATAGCAACAAAAAAGATACACAAGTGGTAGATTAAAAAAGGCATGCAATAACAATAACTTGGTGTGCTGAAAACAGAGCGTAATAATAAGAAAATTTATCATCATGTCACTAAACAGATAACATAATAGATTTTTGCCATCTCTGAAAACCCCCAAAAGTTTTTTTTAAGCCTTTTATAAACATTTTTGTATTCCTATGAAATAATTTTTCAAAAATACTTAATTCAAAAAATATCTTTTTAAACCTTTTCCCCACAATTAGAACTGAATAAATCGTCTTTCTGAGTAGGAAGTCATTACTGTCCAGTTTAGCATCTATACACAAGGAGGATATTTTAACCTTCCTCTCCTTTCGAGGGCGTATAATTGCATAATAAGCCCTGATCTCGGATTAGTGAGTTGTTCGTGCTCAGACCAAAACACCTCGGCAGTGTTATGACAAGCGCCCATCAAATAAACACCTACTTTTATGAGATGACCTTTGGAAATTCGTGGTGGACATTTGATTAATGTTGCAATTAAAAAGCAGTTTGCACAGGGTAGCAATGTCATCCAGATGTCGTGCTGAGAAAAAGCAGAACTGACTTTGGGTTAAAACTGTGTCTCATATTCCAGTCGATTTGACTGCTATTTGTTTCCAATGGTATACAGTTTTCATGGTAGTGATTTATTTAATAAAATGTAATTCTTTGTAAAGGATTCTTTGTCTCTTTAAGGGCACTGTTTTCAATTAGTGATGATTAACGGATATTACTTTGATTTTATGAAGCCTTTTGGAAAAAAAGAAAAATATACCAAATGCAGTGTGCAGTCTTGTTACAATGTGTCTAAAAGTCTAATCAAATAAAAGTAAAAACTTTTTTAACAGCGAAAAAACTCAAAAAAAAAACTCTATTGTCCATGACTTGCATTATTTTTATTACTTTATTTTTCAACAGATATTATTTAATATTGAGTTAAGTTCTACACTTCAAGCAAAACATACTCGAGTAAAATTACATATTTTAAAAACTACTTTTAAAGTACAAGTACACAAAAAAGTACTCAATTACAGTAACAGGAGTAAATGTAATTCTTTACTTTCCACCTCTGCTTACCTTGTGCCCTTATTCCCAGTTTGTAGAATTTGGAACCTTCCTTTTATCACCTACACAGTTTGGTTTCATGATATCCAATGACCCATTTGGGTTCTCACAACCTCGTAGTCCTGATCTCGATTCTCACCTGCTGGTTTCGGTTGGAATCGGATGATCTGTGAGAGAAGTCCTCCAATTGCAATCCAATGTTTTGCAGTTTACAGGTAGTTGATATTTTCTAAATCCCTGGCATGTTGACCCAATCCTGTCATGTTCACATGAACGTGGTGCCCCTCAGAGATTTTTTTAAAGACCGTAAACTTTGTGTAAGGTGCTGAAAGATACACAAATGGAGGATCTCGAAGCTTGGAGAAGCACACAACCCCAGGAGGTTGTTGAACTGTTCTCATGAGAGGCCTGCCAAAAACAGGTGAGTAGCAGTTAGCAGTGATACATTTTTTTACACTGGTGTGTGTTCTGTTTGGAGGTTGAATATAAAAACTGCGTACAGCTCTGCCTGATGGTCGCCATTTTTCTAAATAATGCTGTGCAGAAATGTGTAATCAACTAAAAGAAATGTAGGGGTCTTGATCTAAAATAGATTTTTAGTACTGTCTTGTTGACTCTATCATTCCTGCTGTTGGAGGACCATCACTTAATTAGAAAGGCAGTTTGGCTGGAACAAAAGGTTCTTGCTTCAGGGTCAAACGTGAAATGGTGGGCTGAGACAGGACCATTAACAGGGTTTCAATGTGACCAGAGTTGGAAATTAACAAAGAACAAAGAGTCCTAAAGGGAGGGAGTGTAAGTGTGTGTGTGTGTGTGTGAGGAGGTGGGGGGTGTTTAGTGGGCCAAAGAGAAAAACACCTATTGAAAAGGAGTTTTAACTAAGAGAGGTAGAGGAGAGGGATGAGGCTTACCAGACGGCCCTTTCTTGTGCCCCCGTTGATGGAGTGGTCTGGCTCCCCTTTCCTCAATGGACGTATTCATGGTCTGGCCAGTTAGATAGAGGAAGGTAGCTAGAGCAGATATTTCTTTGCACTGGACTGATGGCAATATAATAATCTTCAAACACAGGGAATTAATGTCAAACTAATATGAGCAGATTATTATTGACGTAATATAAAGCCGAATATTTTGTCCCAGTTTTGAAACACAGCTGAAATATGAAGATGGATTTGAATTCTTTAAGAAACGACATCCACGTTTCAGGCATTTTTTCTAAGCGTTTTGTAGCCCTTTACTTATGTTTTGCCTTATTTCTTATGTTTATTGAAAGTAGGAAATGTGGGTGGGAGAAGAGATGGGCTGCTGTTTGTGGGCTCAGACTCTTTCAAGTTTAATTGCAGTTGTTCACAGACAGTAAAGACTTCCTCTGGTGACTTCTAGACCGTAAATGATTTCCTTCAACTTTGGCTTTGTGATTTTCTCTTTTTTTTTTTTTTTTTTTTTTTTTTATGGTTTTGTCTTTTTTTTTTTTTTTTTTTACTTTTTACTTTTTTTTGCAATTCAGTAACTACATGTTCAAATGTGGTCAGCTCACTTGGGAGCAAATTGAAGGAAATAGGCCTTATCTGAGTTAGCAAGGTTATTAAATGTAGAAAGAGGGGTTTGGGCAGGGGGGCACAAGCAAAACCCTTGTGTACAATCATTTAGTTCTGTTTAGTCGGGGGTATTATATCTTTAATGTTATTTTAATCAGCACTCCAAACTTTTTTTGATGTAATGGATATTATAAGCTCAGCAATGGATTGAGAGGAAATTGGATTGCGATTCAAACATGCTTAGTTGTGGTTAGACCTACAACATAGTTGTTTACTGAAGGAGTTTTCAGTGCTGACTACATCCATATCTGAATATTGACCGTTTTTATGTAGCAGATGCCATACGAGAAAGATTTGTGTGACTATTTAAAGTAGGATGAATTGGAACTTATAACTAATCTTATAACAAACTGCTAAAAACGAGGACCTTTTTGTACTTCTATACATTTCAATTCAGTTTACAGCTGAAAAGTACAATAATCTACTGGGACAGTTTATATACGCTATGTATAGGTTTTTCAAATTCTTTGCAATGCGTGTAATGAGTTTTTTGGTATAACTCCTTACACCCCTGTCCAAAATGGGAAACGGGTGAAAGAGTATCATTTCCAGTGACAGGTCGTAGTTTGTATTGGTCCGCATATACTCGTCTTCACAAGAGCTTGTTTGTTTAGTATTCCTCTTCCTCTAAGAGTTTCAGTCAAATGTTTGTGAAAAGTCGCCGCTTCATTCGTCACGGTGCTTAAGCATATTAAGTGGATTAAGTTATCGTGTATGGTGGATTCGATGCCACGGCATGGCCTCAAATTCTCTCGAGGTAACAAACCCGCAATTTTGGCAGTGGCAAACTTTTACATGGGCTCGAGTTATAATAAAAACCAGGCAGCCATTTCACTGCTTTGTAAATTGGCATCACTGTTTTAATGAATAAGTCTTCGGATCGTAGTTCAGGTATTGTCAGGCAAAACCACTGCACAATCCGGGGTGGGAGCTATTGGGTTAAAACAGGAAAGCACAAGGCTTTGTTTCCTCACACATCTGCTGAGCACATGGCACTGCCATGGAAGAGCCAGTGGGAGGTTGGAGTGCAGTCGCTGCATATTCCTGGGACTGATTACAGCTCATGAGGAGGCAGAGATTAAATCATTCACGTGGCCTCTGTCCTGAACAAGCACATATAGATTCTTTTTTTCTTTTTTTTTTTAATGCCAGATTTAGGATTAGACTGTGAAAAAGAATTTGAATGCAAGATGATAATCGAGCACTTAAAAATTCAGTGCATGTCTAATTGCATTACCAATTGTACACGTTGTATTTTTGATACATAATACAAGTTTATACACAAGTCTATACTAAGGCTTACAAGATTCTGATCCTGTGTGTGAATTCCAAGCTTTATTTAGGCAATGTAAGGTTTTAGGATGCTAAACATGCTAGCTTGTTTTGATTTTACCCGTGATTAACCCCCCTGGCTTCTTTCTCGCCACACATTTGTGGCTGGGGTTAGTTTGCCCGAGTCCACTCACTTTGCCCTGACCAAGGCTTTATTTAAACTTAAACAGACAGTCCCACACACAGAAGCCCTGAGCATAGCGACTTTGATCATTTCTTTCTCCTCTAAGGCCTTTGGATCCTGTTTGATGTTGCCCTCACTGATATGTTTCCCATCAGTGAGCAGGGGTTTGTAGTACAGCACATGTGCATCATTTGAGGGACGGGGGTGGGAGGGGTGAGAGAACTCCGCGCTGAAGTTGTTAAAAGAAGAAAAACACTTGTTGGTCTGAAACTGCTCATGGAATAGTCTGCACAATTAGCCTTTGTTTTCTCAAATTGGCGCAGAGCAGGGAAGCTTCTCTTTTGAGTTCACCTAGAGCGAGAGCCTAAATCATCATCTGTGGTAGGCTTGGATTGGATTCTGCTTTTGTTGCTCAGGCTCTGTAAATGCAGATATCAGCCAAAACTATATACAAGCAATATTCTGATGGAATTGAATCAGAAAAATTATATATGGTGAGAAATTAGTTTTTTTTTTATGATGCAACATTCATTTTTAGTCTGATATAATGTGGGCTATGGTTCGACACAGTTTTTAATTTGGGATGTCTTCAGATTCCATTCATAGCTTAACAGCAGTCTAAAAATAATAGTCAATAATGTATATTTGCATTTACATTAATAAGATCTAGCAGATGCTCTTATCCAGAAAAGCTTACTGAGCAGTTGAGGGTTAAGGGCCTTGCCCAAGGACCCATCAGTGATAGATTAGTGGTGCTGGGATTTGAACTTGTGACCTTTCATTCCATAGTGCAATGTCTTAAACATTGAGCAAACACCTAAAATAGTCTCTAACAGTAGAGTGGTACAGAGGGAAGCATTGCTGGGAGACCATTCATATAGCCAGTCTCTATGGTTTTATCCGGGTCCTCTGTTTTCCTTCTTCCTCATGAAAAAACACCAGTGGATTGGTGAATTGAAAATGCCCGTAGGTAATAGAATAAGTATATTTATGGGTCCTAGCTAGGGTGTATTAATGATTTTTGCCTTTTGTTTCTGGGATAAACACTCAGGAAAAAAACAATCACGAGGTTCCATGGTTTTGAAAGTGCTTTCATAGTACATTGTCAGTTTGTTTGTTTCTTAGTAAAGAATTTAGCTTTTAAAGCATAGAAAGAAGAGAAAATCCTGACCAAATCTTGATAATCTCTTAAATGCAGAGGGTAATTGATCATATTTTCTAATGAATATTTAACATCATGTCTATGTGGTTGGAAGATATTAAGAAGGATAACCAGGATCACAAGTTGGGGATTTGTCAGGCTAACAAAAGGATGTTCTTTGGAAGTTCCAGCTTTGCCATCTTTTTCCTGGCTCGTCACGAGATTCCTCTGTATTTCCACCCGTGGGTGACAACAAGGTTATGGTTAACTTAGAATAAAACCTTAATAGGAGAACCTGACAGCCAATACCCCAGACTTCCCAATTTATTTTTCTTGTATACCACTGTAAAGTCCTGATATCTTCTAGAGTTACTGTAAATGGTGGATTTTTGCTACCCTGTGGTCACAGTGATCTTGTTTTTGCTATGCCTCAGTGTGCTTGCATATGTGGTGCTTGAGGTCTATTTACAGATGGTTTTATTCATGTATATTTTGGTTTACACCATTTTACAGTTATTTGAACATTTGCAGAGGTTGCATTGTTCAAGGTGAAACCACCCCATATGGCGCTGAGACAGATGAGAAGGATAGGTAGATGATTCTACATTTTATTCTACACCAATCATTAAGTCAAATCCTCTACTGATGGTGAAATGGTTAAGTACTGAATATGTATTGTGTTTGATTGAGGTCCCGAAAGTGAATGTTTTCCTTCAATTTTAAAATTTGCCTCTGAAAGGATTCTGGCACCAGAACCCAAGAGCTTTTTAAACACCAATGCCTCCAAGGACTTTTCTGGCCTCTGCACTGACCAGCATTAAATTGGTTGCTTGGAAATAACTTGTAACCAATAGAAAGAATAAAAAAATGATCAAACAATACATAAGTACTACTTTGCTAACATCTGAGACTTTCTTTAAGAACATAAAGAAGCTGTTGTTTTCAGTCACATTATTGACATTTTTTAACCACTTTATGGTAAAACAAGTACCATGTGTCTGGGGCAGACCTCCCTCCCCACTGGGGAACATAAAGAGAAAAGTGCTGTGGTAAATAATCAGTAGGAACTGCATTAAAAATATGAGCATTTATGTAATTTTAATTTATACCTGCAACATTTTGAAGGCATAAGAACACTATAAATGAACCATTTCCTGTCAAGAAAATAAACAGTGAACCACTACTTACCTTTGCTAAAGTTCTATACCTTTAAGCATGATTTTAAATATTAAATAGAGGCATAGCCTCACTTTCTGTCTGACATCTGAGCTCATAAAAGTCCCAAACGTTTTTAATATAGTTATAAGCGCAATTCTAAATCACCTGAACTTTCGAAGGTCTTGTGTAGTTTGCTGTCATGATCTAAACTCGCAATCATAATGGATCGGGTGCTTGATGAAAGATATCTTGGGCTATTCCTGTGTAATATAGGCATAGAGAGGCCTAAACTTCCCTTAAGTTGCTCACTGGTAGACCCATGTCTGGAAACCATGAAGCATTTTTAATTTAACACCAACCACACGATCTTCAGAGAATGCCTATTTTCACAGGTACTGTTTTGCAAAAGGAAGAAAGCAGGTACTCAACCATAGCACAGATTGTTCTAACTTTGTAATCATACTGTGCTATACTCCATCATCCAATGGAGAAGAAGCATTAGTGTGTCAGTTGGGGTGTAAAGTGTTAAAGCTCATATAAATAAAGAGGACAAGACCATGAAGTTCTTGGCAGCAACATAACTGATGGAGAACAAATGTAATGTGAGCTGACCACAGAAATAATTTGGGGTTTATGAAGGATTTTTTATACCAGTGAAAAGGGAATTGCAACAATGTTTTGCCATCTTTTGGACCAAGAGAGGCAGCTGGGCAGCGATCACAGAACTGAAATAAAGCCGTTCCAATACATGACCTAATATTGGTTTCAGACGGGATAGGGTGGAACAAAAATGCAAACACTAAACGTTGAAAGGTATAAAAAAGAGCCAGCGTTCTTTAAATCCCAGAAAATCGTTTACTCCAAATGCTGGTCGCATAACTTCATACTAGAGATGCTTTGCACTTTTGAATATCGCATTTTTACCTCAAAGAACTGTCAGTGTTGGTAAAGCAGGATTTCCTTAAGATGGAAATCAGAATAAATATTGTATCGCTAAAAATATTTTTCTCAACGAGGGGAAAAAATAAACAAACACACCAAGAACACCATTCTAAGACACCGTTTACTGTAAATTCATAGCGCTTAAGGACAGAGATAAAAGAACAAAAATGGCGTCTAATTTCTTCCTGAACTCTCGATTTGCCCTTCTTTTTCATGCACACGCAGACTTTCCTAAAGTAGAATTATGAAATCTGAGTAGAACTTGCTTAATCTATATATAGTATACATTTATAATGTATTTAATTAGTACATTCTTGTTGATACTCTCACGATTTCAAACACTTTATTGTAAGAAATAAGAAACCCAGTCCTTATAGGGCCCTCAATAAGGTTACACAAGGACAGGCATAAGCCTACACCAGTACATCATTGTGACTCGTTTGTTTGAAATGAATTCCCAGTGAATTTGTTTGATAGCTTCTTTTCAAGTCAGTAGAGAATGGGAATGCATTGTGGGTGCTTTCACCCTGCTTTAATGCTGTATTCTGCTAACCCTTTAGTGCCTTTTGGTATTTTGACCTATAACTATACGCGCATACTTAACATTTTCACATAAAAGACAAGGCATGGGGGAAAAGAGACAAATATTTACAATACACAATCAACAGACCATCTAAACTGCCTTACCATTTGTCCATACACTCCTGTCTAATGCATGAACCACACGGCCTCTTCATTTATCTCCAGAGTCACAGACTGAGGCGAACCATGCAATGCTACACATCACTGACCCCAGGCCTTCCTCTCTGTTTAGTTTTCAAGCCTCTCTCATGTCCATGAGCAAAGGCCTTTAACCCTAATCTGCTCAGTTGTACAAATGAGATGATTGTAAGTCTAGTTTCCACATTTAGTTCCAATTTTCTGTTATAATTTGCCCCACTCTCCTGGGAAGATGTTCCTCCAGATTTTAAGGTGTACTTGTTGAGATTTGTGCTCATTCAGACACATTGGTGTTCGTGAAATTAGGTACTGATATAGGTGAGGAGGTGAGAAGGCCTGTGAGTCAGCATTTTAATTCAATACAGTTGAGGTCAGAGCCCTATAGCAGGAGATCTTCCACTCCAAACCATGCAAAGCATATATTCATGGAGTTTGCTTTGTGCCCAGAGGGCCTTGTCATGCTGGAACAGGTTTAGGTCCCATAGTTCAAGGAAAGGGAAAAGTTAATGCTAGTGCATCGAAAGACACCAGGTACAGTTGTGTTCCTTCAGCTTTTCGATAATCGTTTGGGGGAAAAAACACATACGGCTGGGGAAAGTCAGGTGTCCTAATACTTTTGTTCGTATAGTGTAACTTTTACAATTGTTGCATTCAGCATGTGAGAGTTGTGTTGTGATGAATTTTCAGCATTGGTTTCATTTTGTTTTTTTTCTAATTTAGCTGTTAAAAATAGCCTTCTGTAATATTCAGAATACGTTTTCTGCTGCATCAGTAGTTATGAACAGGTGTCAGTCCTCTTTCTACAAGCCAAAATGTCATTTCAGTCCCTACAAGGCAAACAGAATCACATATTTATACAATGTCGTCGCAGCTCTTAGTTCTGTCAGATTGTTTTCAGAGACAGAGTGTAACTTTAAGGATGGCACACAGACTTGTACGACCCGGCTGAGTTTCTTTTGTGTAAACAAAATTTGTCTTATGCACTGTTTGTAACAGCGCAGTTTGTAAAATAAACTTGCTCGCTGGCAAAAAAAAAAAAAAGTCCCAACGCAGAGCAGTCTGTATATCCTCATAGACGAACTGCTCTGCCAGCCAGCCGTCCCTGCCCTTTTTTTTTTCATCCACAAACCTCTGCCTGACTGCCTTCCTCCAAACATCGCATCAGTCACAGAGAACCAAAGTGGTTCTTGGTTGGAGGTTTAAGTTCAGCCTTTGCCAGGGGGAATAACATGAGCCAAAGAGATATGCTGGAGCTCAGTGTTTGGTTAATGTGCGCTTTGTCTGCTTTCCACTCAGAGAACTAAATTCTGGAGGAGCCACAGTATGTACCTTCCAAGACTAGCTGGTAGTGTGCTTAAGGAGGAAAAAAAAACCGTTGTTTCTGCAGACACTGCTTTTTACGCCCATGCTCAGCAGGCCTACTTCCTACAAGAGGAAATTTTGGAGGACATTTTTTAACACTATGAATAAAAGTGTAATTCGAAACAATCAAATGTAATTATTTCTAAATCGCTACTGTAAAAGTGATATTAACGCCATTTGTGTTCATGAAAATTCGAGGGATACGACTGGAAGCTTAGGTTTATGTAATTTATTTTTGCTTTTCGGGTTATATTTTTGTTCAGCATTTCATAAAATCCTCGAAGTCGCCTGGAAATTATGTAGATGAAGCTAAAGCTTTCGGATGATGAATGATGTAAGTGCTTCTCCATGTCATGTCCTGTAGTATGTCTCAGCTGAAAAAGGGAAATGGATTTGGGTTTTTAAGAGCTGCCAAGAGCTAAAAAAAAATAAAAAATGAATGGAAAATAAAATAGACATGGCTCGTGATAAAATGCTAAACCATAAATTACAGAGAACCTTTGTACCTCACTGAGATTGATATCTCTAAGTAAAACTTTGTGTTATTGTAAAAGGAAAAATGAACCGCCTGCTCTGCATAGTAAGTTAGTATTGAACTATGAGTGGTCATTTTTGGGGGGGAGGGGGGGATTCATGGGTAAAGTGGGTTCTAATGATCGAGTGGGAGGTAAAGGGAACTTATAAATCTGCTTGGAAAAAAAACCTTCATATGAACTATCACACCCTTCTCAAATCGAGCTCAGCTGGGAAAAAGTATTCAAAAAAATGAACTCCCCTGAAAGTTGGCTTTTCTGTCATCATAGTCTTTGACTGTCAGTATTCCATAATGCACTGTGAATGTGGTTGGATGGAAGGTCCATATGGGATTAATGTAGATCACAGGCTTTGCTGGAAGACTTTTAGTAAGTTGATTTAAACATAATTTACTGAAGTATGTTTGTTTTTGTCTATCTTTCAACCTTAGTGTATATACTCATTTCATCTGTTTCTGGATTTCTTTTTATTCAGACATCTTGTTGTTCCTGATGGGGGTCATTGAAAAGTCCTTGAAATTAAATGTTTAAAGTTTGGAGAGATTTTTACTTTATTTAGCTTTTTCCTTTAACACCAAATAAATTGTATTGGGGGAAAAAAAAATCATTATTGACTTTGTTTTCCAAAACTCTTTTGCTAATTTTTTGATTTTCACAGATATTATTATTATTATTATTATTATTATTATTATTATTATTATATCTATTTTTTATTATAATTTTTTTTACATTTTTGAATGCTTTATTAATCCTACAGGGAAATTAGTACTTTTCCGCGTATCCCAGCGATGTAGTAAGTGGGGGTAGAAGGAGCTAGAAGGAGTAAGTCTCTTGTTTTTGGCTCTTTAGCCAAAAAAGAATAGTAAACCTGGGATTTTTAATCAATGAGATTAACTCTTTTTGCAAACATTCAAGCACATGCATTAGTAAGAAGCTCAGCTTGGCAAAAAGGCAAACGAGACAACACACCTCATAAACTACCACCGGAAAAATAACAGCATTATCAACCTCTAATGAGCCGTTTACGTCTCCAGGATGCCCCGTCAAAACGTCAAAGTCATAAGCCAAGAATAACTCGAGTATGCGTCACTTTTGGAATCTCATTTTGACTTTTGCTTCACTTTGGGCTAAAACAGCATAAAATGGTTAGCCATAATGCCTCGACCGTGAACTTGTGGCCTTGACGGTGAAACTTACATTCCTGTGGACCTGAACATAAGGACGGAAAGCTCCTACTTGGTTACTAAAATGTATGTTATGGCTTATTGCATTTTCTTTCATTTTAAGGGCATTTTTTTTTTTTGCTATTGTAATGTATTTATAGCAACACTGTGCTTCATAAAAGTTATTTTTTATTTTATATGTTTAATTTTAGAGTTAAGATTAAAAAAGGAAAATCCATTCAAATTTCACACCTTTCATATTGTTTATGTTCATTTGGAAATACTGTTCCTGATGTAGTCATTCCTTAAGAGTTCAGGGTTTTGTACCGGACACTTTAAATGCTAAGTCTTGGCAAACTGTCTTACAAAGACATTCTTTACAATTGTGTGCTTCTAATTTTGTAGCAGAAGTTTAAGGAAGGCCTAAATATGTGTTTGATGGTCAGATGTGCGAATGCTTTTGGCATTATAGTGTAGAGTATGTAGGATTATAGTACAGTGTTGGTGGTCGGAGGTTTAAACTGCTTCTCTGTGTAATAGATCTTTGCCTGAAGGATGAGGGAAGTGTTTTTTGTTTTTTTTTTCTTTAGTCTTTTCACCTTATATGGGCAGAAGAAGACTTTAAGACCAGAGCCATTCAATCTACTGGATCATTCCTATGGGATGCTATTAGACATGTATGTGTAAATCTATGTATAAACATTAGGGCTGGTATGGAAAGTTTCTGTCAACAGAAGATCATGACTGTAATCTCAGGAACCCACAGACTGGATTAATTTAGAGTTTTTTTAATGAGTTTTCTTGGTTGGTTCTGGAGTTCTTCCAGTTTATGAAAAAAATTGGTGCAGTTGCTTTTAATCCAGTTATGAATTACCTCATAGTCAATTTGCATGCATGAAGAGAATTTGGGCGGTTCAGTCTTTGATCTTGTGCTTTTCTGCCTCTCAGATAACCCAGTCATACCATAGCTGTAATCTCTGGCATGTTCCCAGTCCTTTGCTCTTTTGAATCTCCAGGACTGAAATTATGAATAATTGCAAATACATATCGAGTGAATAGTTGCGAAACAGTTTTGTTTTGGTGATGAATTTAGAACTCATCACCCCCAACCATAAGTCATACTGCTTCAACATGTTTTCTGACAAGCTGTGCGACTCGAACATAAATCTTCTATGTTTGATTGATGATAATGACCATAATCTGAGCAAATGGCTGTAAAACTGTTTATGCTGGCATTGTGAAAATAAGCATATGCTATCCAGCTAAACACCTGTGCATATCATTAGAATAATGTTTACTTTCTGAAAACTATCTTTTGTAGTTACGTCGGCTATCAGGCTGTAATACACAACGTTAAGCTTTATGTCACAAAAAGGCTCCATCTGCAAAACATGCTTATGGCTAACATGCCAAGTTCTGCTCAATCTAGGAAATACTGGCATGTGCCTACGAAATGAGTCTTCCATGTGTAACATAAACAACTAATTTGAGAATTTATGGAGATGTAAGAGTTGTAGAATGAAAAGGTTCCTTTTGGCTTGTGTATTAGCTCATTAAGAGCATGCAGGGATTTGATGGGAGCCCTATTTGCTAAGCTGTGGGATCCTAAACTTTACCTGGCCGCAGTATTGCTCCAAATCGAATGGGGAAACTCATTCAGGCCTTTTTCCTTCTGAAACTTTATTATGCAATGTTTTTTCCCTCTATTATGTAGGGGTTTTTTTTCTTTTCGATTTGCCTAACCCTATCTAGAAAGCAGTTTGTCATTTGTGTACTTTATTTCTTAACATTTGTGTATGTTTTTTTTTTATTATTCCAATATAGCTTGTTTTCTTAGGTATAGAATACAGTCTCTGACAGGATTGTGCAAAATAGTTTGTTTTTACTGAAGAAGGGACCCATATTTTGCACTGTGGTTGCCGTGAAGTGACAGAAATGACCCTTTTTTTCTACAAATTTACGAATTAAATTTAAATCGACTTCCAAACTGAGATCTAACATATGAACTTTGTTTTGTTTAGAACATCTGTATACCTGCTCGTTCATAGCATGCCTAAAATCCTTCCTATTCAAGAGCTTGCGCCGATCTTCACGTCAGATTTTAATATGAGGAAAGAAATGTGATTTCATCGACGTTGACTGGGGTGTGTGTGTCGGTGCCAGGATTGTGTAAACTGCTGATCTCCAGGGATTAATTGTGGAATGCAAAAAAACATCCATTGAGTGTCCGATTTTTTGTGGGAGGAAATGCTTTGTTTAGTGACAGAAGCCAAAGGAGAATGGCTAGATTGGTTTGAACTGACAAGAAGCTTATGGTATTTCAACCATTTGCCGGAACGCATTTCAGAATGCACAAAACGGTCGTCTGACCCTTGAGTCAGACGAGAGACGGCAGAAGACTTATTGGTGCTACGATAGCCACAGTCTGCGTAAGAAACTGGACTGTGTAAAACGAACATCAAGTGGTCTTTTCTCAGTCTGGGTTGCAGGGGTGAGTCATGGCCATGTCAGCATGTGGTCGGTGAAAAGCTGAACAATGTTGAACATTGAATGGAGACAGAGTTCCATTTTATTGCAGCTGCATGTGTTGGTGCATGCTGCACAGAAAAGAATTGTATTATATACTCCGTTATATATGAATAGTATTTAGTGAGTGTTTGTTTTTTTTTCTTCTTCAATGGTACTAATAAATCCTCAAACACTGCTTAACTGCTGGCTTTGACACGTAGGGGAAAAAACGTGTCCAAATGACTTGAGTGGCTCTTTTTAATACTTTACTTGAGCTGGGGAAGGTGTGATTCGGCTTGTGCGTAATAGATTTTCCTCTTATTTACAGAGCATGTGTATATATGCGTGTGTGTGTGTATGCATTTACTTCTATTGACTTAGTCAGTACTTTTGACACAAAATGTTCATAGCCATGAAACCCTAATAATTCTTGGGGTAGGAATTACTAGCCTCTGTTTTTCTTGGTACTCATGACTGATATGTAATACGCTCTATACCACGTGTCTGAGTAGAATGTTGTGGAATCTCTAGCTCTTTTGCTGCAACCACAATTGAAGCCAGCCTCATTACAGTATAAGGTATGGCAAGAGGTTGGGGGGCAGCACACATGTACCTGATATTGCACTACAGGCCACCATTTTGTTCACTTTTATATTTAGCGGCCTTGTTATGACTACCAGAATTCCTGTCGATAAACACAGAGCTTGGCAAGTTGTACGGAGTGGAGTTTATGTCTGTGGAGAGAACTCGGAGAGCTGTTATTATCCCATCATTTGTGCAGAGGATCTGAGAAACAGAGCTAGAGTACTGCCATGCAATTACAATCTGGTCATTGAAAAAAAAAAGCACAGCTTTAGTAGAATCAGACCATCTCTCTTGCTTTCCCTCTGTTGTTCTCTCTTTTCTTTTCATGTGTGTGTGTTTGTTTCTTGCTGTATTTTTAGCATGTTGGCCGCAATGTTACATCTTGTACACTTCCGGACCTCCTTCAGTGACAGGAGTTCAACCGCTCTGCCCAACCACCGACTCTTTTCGAGGGTTTTTCTGGTTACGTGTGCGCTGTTAAAATGACGTCAGCTTTGCGCCTCACTGTTATCTGATAGCAATGAAAGATTCCCTTAGCTATTGCTATTTTACAAGTAAGAGATTTAAAAGCAGAGTTTGGATTATTGTTGTGGAGAGATTTGAGTTATGCTTAAATAATGGGGTTTCCTGAGGGTCCTTGTTAAGGGGGTCTTGAACTGAAGACTGTTGATACTATCAGAGTTGGAGAACATGGATGAAAAAGCAGGAAAACCTGTACACCTATTTAAAAAAAATTTACTGTCAAAACTGAACTCGAATCATTACATAAACTGATCTTGAGTCATTTAGGCAGTATTTTGATTATCAGGAGAAAATTAGCCAAAATGTTCATCCTGTCAGAATCTAATTTGAGAAACTTCTGTTGATACTTAAAAAAAAAAGTTTTTATTCAAGTTAATCCATATTTACACCTGAGGTCTTTGGAAAAAATAAAAACGTAAACCTCTTATTTGATTTCTTGTTTAACTAGACCTGGATTTTGGTGTGAACATAGCCATAGAAGCTGGCATGGCTTTAAGAATGAACAAGGAGGGGAAAAAAGGTCTACTCTCTACACTTTCATTAGAATTGTATTTAAAACCAAAAAACCAAAACACACGTTCAACCGATGCTTATATATGTGAAACACTGCCTTCCAGACTTTGTAGCTGCTAGTTTAAAAGCTAACTTCGCCAGTTATTTCTATTTGCATGACTGAAAAGAGATTGGGTTTGAATGTTTGTGGTAGAAATCTAGCTCCCAAAACAGTTTAAACTTACACTGTCTGGGAAGAACATTACTGATCACATTGCCTTACTAGGAGAAATGTAGCTAATTCAGCTAATTTGACTTCCAACTCCATGCCCTTCAGTCTACATGATTCATCTATCTTGGAAAAGCAGCTCAAAGATTTACTCTTTGTATATTTCTTTTGGCTTTAATGCGCTTTTTTGCAGCAGATCATGTTCTTCTAAATGCTGTCTTATGATCCATCCTCATCCTTCATCAAAGAGCGCTAAACTCTACCTAGAGTCATGGTTTCCCACCGCATTTCGGTTTGTTTGCCCTTATTATGTGCTCCTTGATGTGGTGGATAATTGGTGTACAGTGATTTTTCCTGTAATTCCAGCACCTGTATTAGTGAATAATAAAGAGGTAGAGAACATGCTTTAGCCAGGTGTCTACCTTTGCCAGCTGACATATTTTGCTAAATCGTATAAGGCCATTAAAAGATGCTTGCAGCTCAGGGTAAGAATTTGGCCTTTCATACAGGAGATAGATATGTTATCGTTATTACATGGTGATGAAAACTTCACTTCGCAGAGCCTCACTTCTCCGAGCCTCTTGGTTGAACAATAAAGGTTTTGTGGTGATACCATTTCTTCCTCCAGCCAGAAACTACAACTATGCCCTTGAGTCTTGTTGCATTTGTCTCATGGGGATGCTCACTCGTGGTATTATGTCAACGGAGTGTCACAAGAAAAACAGACTTTAAAAGCTGGCATGAAATTACATCAGTTCAGTCATTACAAGGTTCCCTATTTGGTGACAAATTAAGTGTGTAATTCGAACCTTAGAAAATAAAACGAGAGTTTGGGTATTCGGCATGACTTTGCACGCTCGTTGAAAGCCCATTTCCAATTAGTAGGCTGGTTTAAAGCCAGACTCCAGAAGGCTACAGAGGATATGGCCATCAGGTTTTTTTCTCTTTTTGTTTTGAGTTTTTACCCAGAAAAGATTAAAGGCTTGAAATTATGACGTATTTCTGTGCTCACAAACATCCAAACTCCGCATCCTTCCTAACCCATAGTAAAACCTTAAATTGGGCCTTTGAGACCTGAATGTACAGGAGTCAGTTTTAATGAAAGAGCTCATGAGAGACTCATTGACCGGGTACATATTTCTTTTTGGCCTGAATAACAAACCTGAAAGGAAATGGACTCTGATGTTCAGGTACTTCCCAGAGTTCCTTACCAGGTCGTAGGATATGTGGGCCAGCGGATTTCAGGCACCTCCAGGAGCTATTTTTCATGAATGTCACTTTGGGCTAAGAGCATCTACAGACACACTATCCCCTGGGGAGGGTTTGGGGGTTCTTTCTATCTTCCAAACATGCTTCATTTGAGTTTTCCGTGTTCTCCAGGTTATCCATAGAAGTACATGTTGTGCTGGTGTTTGGTAAAGAGAATAGTTCCTGGCAAACTTTGCAAGAGCTCAAAGCTATTTCATCTGCAGAAGAAAGAGATGACACTTTTGGAAACATGAAGCTACCACTGACCTGCACGACTTATTATTTTTATGTGCTTTATTTTTTCCCCTCAGAAAGCAGCCAGCTACCTCTAAAGTGACTGCCCTTTATTTCAAGTCTCCCTCGTTTTATTTTATGACCCTGGCACCCATCTCTAACCGAACGACTCGCTAGAGGGCAAAATAAAGTGTTAACAAGCTCCTGCATTTTTAACTTGGCCAAAAGCGCACCCCTGCCTCCCCTGTCCTCGTCCTGAAGCCTGGCCATTTCCAAGAGGGAATTCGGAAAAGGGGTGGGCGGGTTATTCAGCCTCGATGCTGTTTGCCGTCACCTCTTTTACGAGGGCTCAAGAGTGGTCTGCTGGCCGACGGTTGCCAGGCACAGTGTATGCTGAAAAAGGAGAATGGGCTGTGAAAGGCACTGATTCAGGGCCGTGAGCACTCGCAGGCATGCTGAGCCAAAATAATCAGATCAGCCTCTTGACCGAGGCGTCTACAGTGGTCCATTTGTTTTTTTTTGCCCTCCCTCCTTCCTACGATATAGGCACCCTAAGCTTAGGTCTGCTTGTATAGAGGTGGAGGGAAATTCACGTTTGCTGTTATTGTTCATTCTTGGCATTAAGGTTGATTATATGCATTTATTTTTAAATAAGCTTCATTTATTGAGCCATAGGAATCATAGATGCAGGAACAAATTTATATTTTTAAGGAATTAATAAGACTAAGCAATAATAAAGCTTTTAGCTGTACATTGGGGTTAAAAAGCACGAGAAGCGTAAACCTTGCATTAATTTCATAAGCAAAAAAAAAATATATATGTATTTTACAAATAACGATGCATTAACAGCAATAGTCTTGATGTTAATGACATCCAGGTTTGCATTGCTTGTTGTTATGGGAAGTCCAAAAACGTACAGAAAAAGAGCTCGTGTTCTCTGGGAACACTATGGAATGATTGTCCATGGTATTGCATCATCAAATAAATCTGGTTTTAACTTTTGATGCACCTCACTTCCACATCTGTTGCACGTATGGGAACAACTCCATGTATAAGGAATGCCATCTTAAAAAGATATTCCAGAGTATTACGTTATTAGTGGAACATATATTATAACAAAATATTGTCACATGGCTACCAGCAGTAAATCTTTTGTAGACTGTTCTTGATGGTGTCTATTGCAAAATATACCTAAACCCCCCTGGAGATTTTCTTCAACCAAAAATGTGCATGTTGGGATGCTAAATAATCCTTTACAGAGTTTTTACGGGGTTTTAAAAAGTGTAAAAAAAAAGGTAGGTTTTAAAAAGTCTTACATTTGTTGTTCACGGTCTTAAACAAGTCTTAATTTTTTCAGATGTCTACGTAACTCTACCTTTAATCTTGATTGAAAAAACTAACAAGAAAAATTATTCTTAAATGCTAAAGGTGCTCCCTTTAGCATTTAAGAATGATTTTTCTTGTTAGTTTTCCTGGTGTTGTAATTCTTTCTTTTGCTAGTCCAAATGTAATTTGTGTATTACGACTACAAATGAGACCAACATGCAACAACCAATCAGCTTTCTGTTATTGGTTCAATTCTCTTTATTGGATTGTACCACAGATATAAAACGGTTTACTTTTTTTTTTTTTTTTTTGCGAAACATGGCTTGAAAAATAATTCATTTGGGACTTGATAGGGGTCTTAAATTTTATTCTTAATGGTCTTAAAAAAGTCAGAAATTTGACTTGGTGCAGAAACCCTGCTTTAGACAAAAAAAAAACCCTCAGCTATTTGTTGTAATGCTTCACTTTCCAGTGGCTGTTAATAATATTTAAGTTAAGAGTCACGTGTCTGTGACAACTGTTTTTTTCCCCCCTAATGTTCCTCTCTGAAAGTCACTTTTGAAGAAGCCGTTCACACGTTAACACGTTTGTTAGCTCAAAGCCGTGTGAAGGAAGAGCTGATTCTGAACAAGCTGACAGCGAGCAATGGAGCTGACGTTAGCACTCAAACAATTAACAGCTCTGTCTTCATTTGTCAACCCGTGCGAGCGTAAATCGCTTTGGTTCCCAGCCAAAAAACAGAGTAACTCATTCATCTTGGTTCACTCCCTCAGGATACAGCAGAGCAGCGTGCCAAGGTTAGCCTGCACATTCTCTTGTTGGTTTTTTCCGTTCTTTCTTTCCTCGAGAGAGCTGCAAAAATTATTTAATGTGTGCAGAGGTTAGAAAATTGTTCGCATTCCAGTTATGGAGAATTAAATGTTATTTCTATCTTTTTCTTGTTTTTGATATCGAGAAATGTCATTCCATGTTCCTGGGTTTTAACTCGCACTGAAGGCCGTAAATAAAAAATAATTTCTCAATGCAATTGGCAGCTCTGTGACTTTAAGAATGTGGGAACTGCTTTTTTTTAGTTTATTTTGGCTTTATATGAAGTTCTTACTTATCCTCCTATATCACAATGTGTGGATAAGTTGCATCTTTTCTTTCTGAATCTCTATAGACACAAACATTTGTTAATGGTTCAACTCAAAAGGTCTGATAAGCTGAATTCTCCATCCAGTAATAACACTAAAAATGCCTGTAGGCTGATCGTATAAAAAAAAAAGATCTGCCCAGCAAATCTCAAGCCACAAAAGTTTTTGGTCTGTTTAGTCAGTCAACATAACGGTCTCATAAAATCTGCCCGACTCTTCAGTCTTTCAATTGTGTTCAATGGAAAAGAAACATTTTCGATTTTCCTTCTCAGGTCTCTTATTCCTGTAGGCCCAGATCTGATTTCTGCATTGCTGAATTTACATAATTTAATAGACACTTACACACTGCACTTTTCAATGAGGATGTCATGAGCAATGCGCTGAAGCATTGTACATTTTAGCATGTATAATTTACTATTGTTTACATGTTCCTTTAAAATATGTACCCCCCCAAAAAAATGCAATATACTGCAATCCCAGGTTTAAGATAGATAAGTTAGGTTTGATAGATAGATGGTTTCCTCAGCAACAAGAAAAGATTTGGTTTATTCAGATTTTCTACCTGAGTGTGTATAAGTGTATATTCTATGCAGACATTTAGGTTATACAGCTCTAATATCTATTTAGTGTGTGTGTATGTATGCATGCATGTATGTATGTGTTTGCGTAGTATGTACACATCTTCATAACTGGGGCCGATGAGATTCACATACTGATGCATATCCAAAGATACGGTGCGTAAAAGATATATATGAAACAGCTACCAATACGATAGGATTCACCCCATTCTATTTAATTCAATGCAATTTGATGCAATGGAAATCGATTTTTTTTTTTGTTTCAGACAGACAGCAAATCATCAATTTACTTAAGTGCCTTCTAACTTATAACACGGAAAAAAAGATGAAATAAAAAGGCGTTATTTTCCTGTTCTGTCTCCAGGAAGATGCAGCTCTACCTCTGCCATGTTAATCTGTATTCTATGTGACTATCAATGTAACTGTCACATTTTTGGTCACTTTCTAAATAATAAAAAGTATAGCAAATCTATTAATATAGAAATAAATACATTTTTTTAATCTATGCAAATATTTTAAAAATGATTATTTTAAATCAGTGCATCATAATCTTGGATCTTAAGAATCTAAAGACATTTTGAAAACTACGCATCAATTCATCACAGTAAATTGTCCAAAAAACCCCAAACGTAAGATAAATAAAACCAGTGTTGATTAGATTGAGAAAATGTGTAACACTTGTATTACAAGTACTAATGATTGCTGAAATTGTCCGTAGTTCACATAGTAATTGTTCACAGCACTTGTAATGGCTGCAGATGCTATTAAGTCCTCATTCTCCAGCACGTCTTAGGTCTGTTGTACAACCAGTGAGTGCTGGACGAGACCAGACGAGACGAGACGAGACGTTCCAGATTAGTCTTCATTACCTTTTTGTTCATTAATGCTAATCGTCAGAGCAGTAGTGCATTCTTAAACGCTCCATGCTAATTGAGTGCTGTGTAACTATGTGGGCGATTTCAGCAGGGACCAGCTGCTTACTGCGTGCCTAATGTGCTTTCCTACTCGAATCCTTTTGAAGCACACACATATACGAAACCGTCATAAAGATTAGTTCAACGAAGAGTAATGTTCTGAGCGTTGACCTGCTTTGATGTCTCGCTGTATGGGACGAGAGGGAACAAGAAAAGCAAGAGGGATGTGTTTTAGTTGGAGTGTTTTCAGAAATAATGTTATTAGGACATTTAACCCTTCGGCACAGAATAGCTCCCTGTCTTGTATAAATGTGAGGGTTCTTATGTATTATTTTTTTCCAGAAGGAAGCCATTTTTCAGTTTAACAAGATGGTAATTAGTCTGTGATTATTTAAGTATGAAAATCTTCCCAAACCTCAGATCCTCAGCTAGTATTCGTGTCTTAGATGTGGCCTTAGACGCTGCATAGTCTTTTTCAGGTGCTTGCTGTTTTTGGAAAAGAAAGCCTCATTCCTCTTGGGCATGTCGGAGCCATCAGTGCTTGTATCACTCGGTTCTGTTTTAAATTTGCCGGTGTTTTGCATTACTTCAGAGCTCCTCTAATCTCCTGTGATATGTTTGGTGATTAAATGAGTATTCCTTCGGGTACCATTGCAGGGCTGAACTTATCCGTTACTAAATCCCAACCTTTAGCAATGTTCATTCTCATTAGTGTCACGATGACGGAATATTTTAATTGCTCAATATTTTATGTGTTTTATATGTATCCACTATATATCCATGTAATGGCTGTTTTTTTTTTCCACGCCTCTTGAATCTGAATTGACTCTTTCAAAGCGCTAACCATTTACTACAATCTGCTTCTCTGGTGATTGAATCTTTATAGAGTGTCTAACAGCATGTAGAAATAGTGTTGGCGCATCCCGCGCTGGGATTTCTCTTAAGTGCTGTAAACTAATAGCTCGTGTTATTTCTTGCCGATTGACTCTCATCGTGCATGTCTGTCTGCTCTTAAAAGGATCTGAATCGGGATGGAAAGGCAGGAAGTTTCTCTCTGTCGTATCGAAAACGCTCCCAGAACATAGGGCATTTAATTTCAATTGAGGCAAACATGACGAGATTTTAAATCGTTCAAACTTTCAGCACTTCTAAATAATTTGAAAGCACATAATCCAAGATCATGTCAGTGAGAATCCACTAACTTTTTCTTACTCTCTTCCTTTTTTTCTGTGTTTTCTGCAGCAGCCAGCGTGAACCTGTCAGAGTCTGGAGAGATTGAGCCATTGGCCGAAGCCCAGAGCGGAGGCTTGCCAACTCCAGAAGGTACCCGAACTCAACTCTGAACTAATCTGCATATTACTCCTTTACATTTTTTTAAAGCAAGGGCTACTTCAGGTCATGTGACCTTAAGACATATGCTGGATTTGAACTCGCCTGTTTACCATCAACAGACCAATTGTCTGGTGTGTGTTTGCTTTTATCTACATTAGAGACTAATGGTTTACTTAAGGGTTGCTGTTCTTGGTCAGCACTTTAAGGTTTTCTGGATGAAGAGTACTGAAGCCTTTGGCGTTTCCTCCCTCTTGGTCCATTTTTAGTGTTTGTTTTCACGCTGGACAGTTTTTTTCATCTGTTAGCAGCATTTTTTCTTTTAAATAAATCATTTGGAAACGTATAAAAAAACATAGGGACTGCGATTTTCAGCTTTGAGAAATCTCTTGGAAAATTCTCAGTCTAATCTATTAGCCTCTGTGTGTGTGTGTGTGTGTGTGTGTGTGTGTGTGTGTGTGTGTGTTTATGTATTTCCTGATCTCTGTTCCGTCTCTGTTACTTGCACACTGACAGTTCCATAGCACCAGCAGTTCCGGATCATGACACACACTGCTAGTTCTTCGTGATTACAAGTCACGGAAGTCATTAACCCTAAATTAAGTTTTAGGTCAGATGGGTCACACTTCCAGCCTCTTTTTTTCTTTGACTTATTTCTGTGCACAATATAATCCTGCACCTGGAGGCGGAACATGACGTGTTTGGCCCTCAGTAAAAGCATTGACAAGTAACAGCCCCTCAGACCACATTCTGAAAGGAAAAATGCCTTTAGGAGCAGTTACAATGCTCTGGTTCATCACATGCATGTCAGACCATGCAGGAAGGCTCCTTGTGAAGATCTAGATCTTGATATACGGCTTCATGCGGTCGTGCCGGGGCGTGCGCCTGTACTCAGGCCTTCGACCCACATAAATCATGTAGAAAGAAAATGCACCACTCGGTCCTGCCAGGCCCGTTTAAGAGCAGCTGAAGAAAAGGGAATGTTGCACCGTGGAGAATTAGTATATTTGCTTTGGCCACGATGTGAAGGGTCTGGAAATTAACATAATCAGCAACGGGTTTTTGAAAATGAGCACAGGACAAAGTGATGTGAAACGTCTTTCAAAGGCATACTTATATTACAAATGGCAGTGTGAAGTAAAATGTAAAGCTATTAACATGAGGTTTGACCCCGGCTAAGGGCTGTTTGAGATCTGGGCTGTGTTTGGAGTTGTTAATGTCGAGTCCTAGAAGGCAAAGTTGTTACTCTGGAGTGTGTATAAAATTTCACTTAATTAACATTTTTACATACTGCAGCCAAATTGTAGAGGGGAAAAGGAAAAAGTCGCACACTAAGCGCTTACATCACAAGTAAAAATTGCATTTTGAATCCAGGTGATTACTGCATAATAACAATAATCTCATTTGTTGCTTTATTGAGTCAAGTTCTTATGTCATCACTTCATATCGCATGGGTCTGATTCATTGATGTTAATGCGGGCCGTTCGGCTTGAAAAATGCATCTCCACGACTGCTTTGGCCTTGCTGTTCGTTTTCATTACACACTCTGGATGTCCTTTTACACAGCTGGGTGTGTGTTGGCATGATGCAAGAGGTGGCTTTACCTCAAAGAGGAAGGAGGCTTGTCATTCTGATTTATTTCTATTAAAAGAGTCAGTGAGTGCCTTCCTGATATCCAAGTGCCAGTAATAGAACTCCATCCAGAGAACTTGCCTTTTGAAAGCATTGATAAATCTCTTGGTCCTCTTGTATTTTATTTAACCTCGAGGTTAGTAATGTTTCTAAACCTCGGTGGTTGTTGTTATTTCTTCCTTTGCCATTGTGTATTTCTGCCAGAGATTCTCATTAATGCTCTTTATTTACCTTTAATTCATTTGGCAGACAGTCTTATCCAGAAAGACTTTGAAGTGCTTTGAAGTCTGCATTGATAAAATAAAATACATTCTGATGCTGGTTCATTAGGACAATAGCTAAATTGATTTAAACAAGATAACTAATGGTCTAATGTTTATGAATAAATATCAAGACCTATATTTTAGATAGATCTACTTTTCTGTTTTTGCTGTTGGCCAGTCCATCTATCTGTCTGGGCATCTTGTTGGCACTGTATCTCAAAAGGTTGTATGTTTGTAGGATTAGAAATGGATCATTCCAGATAATCAGCTAATAAAGAGTTTCATAATCATAATATTGCTATATTTTGTCACATTCCCTTATCCCACTAACCAGCCCTCCGTTGATAGAAGCAGAATAGAGAACAGAGAGGATGAAGGTTAGCACAGGGTTCCACTAACACCAAGAAGCCATTGCATCTTTTGGGCCGCCGTCCATGCTTCATCACAGGGCAGCATAATACACAGAGAGACATTTTGAACGTTTGCGGCATTCGGCAAAAGCCCTTATCGAGGGCAACCTAAAGTTATATCTGAGCAGTTGAGGGTTAAGGGTTTTGCTCATGGGCCTCGAAGTGGCAGCTTGGTGGAGCTGGGATTTAAAGTCTTGATCTTTTGACTAGAAGTCCAAGATTCTAATCACTGAGGTACCACCTTTTGCCCTCTACTGCATATAGGAGCATACAGACACCCACAATTGGCTAGTGTTGCTCTGAATGTCTACTGTGATTGATTTTCTGTTGTGCTACTTGGGTGCCTATGAAAATGACAGTTTGATTCTTTAACTGGTCTTTGTTTTAGTGTTTGGTCAAACCAAGTCATTGTCAAAGGGCCTTTTGCTGGTGTGGTGGTTCGGTCAGGGAGGGCTATAATGGCTTATTAGGGCTGCCAACATTGTTTAGCACATCGGTCATTTCCAGCCCCAAGCAAACAAACAAACTACCAGTCTGCCAGCTCGTCTGGCCTGGACACAGCACATACTCCTCTGAATAGGTTTCAATAAGGAAGAAATAAACAGTGATTTAACAGAGGATAAGGAGGAAAATGGCAAAAAAAGGAGATAGCAAAATAGACAGGCTGTGTGTTGAGCAGTGGGCTAGGAAACTTTAATTAAACATGATGGTGACATCATGGTTGAGTGCCTCTTTGTGGTGATGGGCACCGTTAGCAGAGTTTCCATTGCGTCAGGTCTGAAGCTGCCTCGAGCCCCTGCTGTACAGCCATTTTAAGCACCCTCTCGTGTAGCTGGTGGCCTGGCTGCACGATCCGTGCGCATTCCTGTGCTGATTCAGTTAACTGTAATTTGCATTGGAGCAGCCGAGGTGAAAGTGGAGTTAAATCTGTCTGCGGTGGAATTCTTCAAATGGGTCATAAAAGTAAAGCGCTGCCTTTGGCGAAGGCACTGTCCATGTACAACACAAATTTGCAGTATCACTGTTAGAGTGGTTTCTTAAAAACGCTTGGAGAAGCATGCCAGTTCTTTCACCATTTCTTAGGTTGTTTTTGCCAACTCCTTTTATTTATGCTTTCTCCCATGAAAGATACATTTATCCAATTCGGGGATTGATTTGAATCAAAAATTACGATTTTCAGTCTTTAATATTTAAGCTTATCCAATCTGATGTTTATCTGGGCAGAATATTTGTAAGAAATATTGTTGCATTTCCTGTAGTAAAAAATGAACATGGAGTTTATTTGATTACTTATTAAAGGAAAGGTCTAAACTGGTTTTAGAAATATACTACTAACTATAATGTTACTTGCCTAGAAACATAAGAGGACCTGCTACGTCCAAATCTCTGGTTCCCGATAACCTGTGCTGCTGGTGCCCATAAAGGTGCAGCTAATATTCCCTGCCTTAGACTCGAGTCTCCTAGAACCAGAGCTCTTTCAGGTTTCTCAGAAGGTTCTTCACTGAGGAGAGCAAACCTGTTGAACACGTGAAGGGGAAAGGAGTGGTTCTCCCATGGCCGAGTCTTAGTGTTAGCTTTGGCTTCTCGTGTCTGCCGACAAGTCATCAGTATCCAGACTTCTCCTGCAGAAGCTGTCTCTCTCATGTTGGATATACGAGGTGGTCTCCAAAAGTTCCGAGACTAGTTTTTTAAGACGCCAACAGATAGCCAGTCAGTTTGCCAGAATACATTGTATATCAGGAGCTGTGCAACTAGTGCCATCACGTGGGTTTCCATGTCTGCTATTCTGACCACGTGTGCACCCTGTCACTGCGTTCTCCTCATACGCAAGTTTCTTGCCAGAAAAAACACGTTCCCACTTCCGCACCCCCCTACATGCCGGATTTGACTACTGCGGACTGCTTTATCTTCCCGAAGATAAAGCTCTAGCTCAAAATCATCCGGTACGAATCGCAGAAGGTACGTGACATGCTACGAAAAGAAGACTTCTAGGACGCATTCGAGAAGTGGCAGGAACGCTGGATTGCTGTGCAAAGGGAATATTTTGAAAGTGAAAGTGTGTAAACGTAGATAAATATACAGAGCTCGTCTCAAATCTTTTTAATACCACCTCGTGTTTCCTACCATCGAGTGAAGATGTGCTAAGTACCCATGGACCTCTTGAAGGACACCGCCAGCATGTTTGTCCTTCCTGGCAAAGGGGAGATAAATTCTATGCCACCTTTTAAGGGTACACATACTATGCCATCCTCCAGCTGTACTGCAGCATGTCAGAGCTTGCCCCTGTCCTGTTCCAGGCAGTTTGCAAAGCATGTGTTCTCATTTAAAACATCTGTGAACTGGCTGGAGCAGGAGGAATCAAATTGTGCGTATGTAGCAACAGGTGTGCATTCTGTTAAAGCGCTATTCAATATTAAATCGGCATCATTATCAGCTACATTTCCCACTGTAGGAATTGTATGTTAGCTGTTACAAAGAGAATTCTTTAGCTCCCCACTCACACTGTGCAAAGATGTGGGGTTTTTTTGCCCTTGTTCCGATCAGCAGATGGGCATCGTCCAAGGGACCTGTTGCCCACGGGAGGAAAAAAAAACCCAAAGCAAGTTCTTCTACATTTGGAATTGAGACTCTGAGTTCCCCTTTTCCTTTCATTTTTTCCAACTGCACACGTTTTCAATTTCCCCTTACACCATCCGAAAGCAGATTCTGTCTTAACAAAGAAGAACAAGCAGTCTGACTGAGTTGCAAAGTACGAAACGTCCCTTTTTGCTGTGTTTACTGCCCTGTTCTTGCCCTTCGAGCGATATATATCTTTTCAAATCCCGGTTCCTGGATTTAACTAGATATGAACTTGGCTGTAGTTTCCCCACATAAACCACTAAAGTTTTCCGTATCGGCTCCACGTTTTCACGTGTTATCGCCACTCTTCATCACAACAGAGCCGTAAACGAGCGTGCCCAAAACAGACAGCTTGCAAATCATTTGCGTAGACACCGTTGAGAGATCGCTCCAAAACCTGTAAGGACCTGCCTGTTGCACACCCACCCCCCACCCACCCATTGTGTTATTTTGTGTGCTATTTTGGACAGGAGGATATTACTAAACTACCTCCTCCACACCCCTTCTCTTTTCTTTCTTCCCTCCTTTTCCATCGAATGCATTTTCTGGATTGCCCCAAGGCACATTGTGTCAACACGCCTTTTTTTTGTGTGTGTGATTTCTGCAGCTTTTGTAGAACTTCCCATTAAAGGATTTCAGCTTTGCTGTGTTTAAGCTTCTGTTTATAGCCGTACGTGTAATTCGGTAGAGTAAAGTTACATTCGCATTGAAATCTAAACGCGGCGAACGAAAATAAAGATGATACATTGTCTAGTCGTGTTACAAAGTCTGAAGATACCCCAAGCGTATGTTCACTTAACAAGGCTGGTGGTAAGACAGAAGACTTCCATATATGGCTGTTCTTCTCGTCAGCCCTTGTGCTTGGCCTTGTTGGTAAGACCAGAACTGGGCAACAGAGACATAACCTCATCTAGGTATGAGAACGACAGGGGGCTGGTGAGAACACACTGATTGATGGAGTGGGTCCTAAAGTCTGGGTGATAAGATGGAGGTCTGGTGCACCAGTCTCTGAGTGTTTATTTGAGCTCCGTCTGGCTCCTCACATGATCTAAGGTCATACTCTTCACACACTGAGACTGACCAGAGGCCCAAACCCCCACCCTTTTTTTGTTGTCTAATTTGTCTGTCTTTTTTTCCTTAACCTTGATCTCAGTCAAACCTCATTCAATTCACTTTTATAATTAAACTTTGTCCCAGATTATCACCTCAATATTAATTAGCCTATTATTTAAATAGACAGACATGCAAAAAACAAACAAAAACAAAACAACTATATATAAATGTGCAAATGTTCAGAAGAAATTCAGTTTGGACTGTGTTGTAGTTTGGCAAAGGTGTGTTGTTTAGGCTCGGTTTGTTGTAATTTAGGCTCGGTATGTTGTAGTTTGGCTGCAGTGTAGTTTAGGTTCCATGTGTTGTAGTTCAGGCTCAATGTGTTGCAGTTTGTGCTCACTGTGTTTGTTGTAGTTAGGGCTCAGTGTGTTGTAGTTTATGCTGGGTGTGTTGTAGTTTTTGCTAGGTTGGTTGTAGTCTGGGTGCAGTGTGCTGTAGTCTGGGTGCAGTGTGCTGTGTGCTGTAGTCTGGGTGCTGTGTGCTGTAGTCTGGGTGCAGTGTGCTGTAGTCTGGGTGCAGTGTGCAGTGTGCTGTAGTCTGGGTGCAGTGTGCTGTAGTCTGGGTGCAGTGTGCTGTAGTCTGGGTGCAGTGTGCTGTAGTCTGGGTGCGGTGTGCTGTAGTCTGGGTGCGGTGTGCTGTAGTCTGGGTGCAGTGTGCTGGGTGCAGTGTGCTGGGTGCAGTGTGCTGGGTGCAGTGTGCTGTAGTCTGGGTGCAGTGTGCTGTAGTCTGGGTGCAGTGTGCTGTAGTCTGGGTGCTGTGTCCTGTAGGCTGGGTGCAGTGTGCTGTAGTCTGGGTGCTGTGTGCTGTAGTCTGGGTGCAGTGTGCTGTGTGCTGTGGTCTGGGTGCAGTGTGATGTGTGCTGTGGTCTGGGTGCAGTGTGATGTGTGCTGTAGTCTGGGTGCAGTGTGCTGTGTGCTGTAGTCTGGGTGCAGTGTGCTGTGTGCTGTAGTCTGGGTGCAGTGTGATGTGTGCTGTAGTCTGGGTGCAGTGTGCTGTAGTTCGTTTATCAGTCCATGGCATATTTTTGTGATGATTCACCAACATTGATAGAAATTACAGTGAAGTGTTTCCATCTGAAAATGTTTTTCTCTCCAGTCACGTATCCTAACGTCACCTTTGCACTAATGTGTCATCTCTCACTTCTGTGTGAGGCTCTGACCCGTGCCCACTCTTCCTTGCTGAAATTGAAACCTGCTGGATTCCAAGGCTGCGCATGCTAAACCGCGGTTAGTCTCCGTCACACGCGAAGAGTAAAAACAGATTTCAGTCGCTTTCAGTACCTTCGCCCCCTCACCTTACTTTCTTTTGTTGATTTAGAATAGGACTAACAACTCTGATACCCACATGAGTAATCGTGAGATATTTAACACCAGTGTTCAAAAGGCAACGTGCCAATTTACTGTGGGTAACCGTTTTTCACAGGTTACCTATTTCTTCATGTTTTTTTGTCTTTGTGAAAGTACTTTAATTATAAATGACATTTCAGTGTCTTGCAATAATTTTTTATTTCCGATCTGCCAAAAACAACACAACCTTCCTGATGATCCACATTCACCTTGCAGCCATCAAGCTGGAGCTGCTTAGACCAGTATGTTTGTTTCACAGGCTGGAAAAAAAAAATCTGCAGTTACTTAATCCAGATGTGGCAGATCACGCTCTCTGGAATTTTGTGCTTTGTAAAAGATCAGGCCTTTAAAAGCAGAGTCGCTGGCATGTTCCTGCTAAGACTGCGTTGCTGCTTTTCTGGCATGTAAAAGACGGAGATGCAGATGTGAACATAAAGACACATCTCGCAAATGTTTCAAGAGCGTTGGGTAGTGTGTTGGATGTATGTTGCTTGAGGCATTTTTTGCAACTTGGGTCTTTGGTTATTGTCTAACAGTATGTTGTACCCAGGCTCAGTGGTGGACAGTAACCATGTAAATGAAATAAGTTCCTGTACTTGAGTAGCTTTTTTTTTGTTTATATGTACTTTATTGATATATTTTCATTTGGGGAGACTTTTACTTTATATTCACTATAGTTTTAAGGTCAAATATCTGACCTTTTTTTTACTTACTTCCTTTTTAGTCAAGCACGCAACAAGCCACCAATCAGGGTCGAGCACATGCTCTGTTTTGAACTTGTTTTTATTGCCGCTTGGTGGTATCTAATTAGCACAGTCATACAGTGCGGCATCAGTTCAACAGCAAGCAGAACATTTTGAAAGAAGTGTTAGAAGAAACTTCAGACTCAAACTCGCCACAACACCCGTGGTTTTATATGTACGTTTTTTTCCAAGGATTTTGGGCTCATGATAAATTAGATACTAATCAGTGTTTGACTTATTAATATTATCCTATTAAATGATCAGTGTGTTAGGAGAAAAACCTGAGTATTTTCACATAAACTGAGTTGATTAAGTAAAGAGTCATGTGACAAAAATGATAATAGGAACATTACAGCAGTAAAATCATAGCACTTTGGACACTTAAGTACATTTGAAGGTAAAGTACTTTTGTACTTTTACTCAATGACAGTTTAAAGGGACACTTTTACTGGAGTCATATTTTCCTTAGTGGATGTCCACTTTTAAGTACATGCTTTGTGTACTTTGTCCACCACATGCCACTGTGTTGGTCTTTATTCAGTAAGTTTTGACAGTGTGTTGCAGTTGCAGTGTTCAGGAAAGTATTTTGATGTGGTGTTGATTGGTTTGGTTGAGCAGTGTTCTGCAGTTTAAACCATGTCTTGTTGTTTGGATGTGTGCAGCTGGAACAGTGTTTTGTAGTTTAGGCAGTATGCTTGTCATAGTTTGGGCCATGAATTGATGTAGAAGCTGTGTATTTGAATTAATTCCTTTTTCAATTTATCCACTGATTCCAACCTTTTTCTTTTTTTATTTTCTCATCCCCAGGGTACTTTCTGGAATTTGTGGAACCCCCAAACAACATGACCATCATGCAGGGTCAGACTGCTACACTGCACTGCAAAGTGGCAGGTAACCCACGGCCCACCATCAAATGGTTAAAGAACGACGCCCCAGTGGTGCAGGAGCAAGGCCGCATCTCCATCCGCAAAACCGAGTCTGGCTCAAAGCTCCGCATTCAGGATCTGGACACTACTGACACCGGATATTATCAGTGCGTCGCCTCCAATGCCGTCAAGGTCATCTCAGCCACCGGTGTTCTCTATGTGCGCCTAGGTAAGAGCTTCTAATACCGAATGTGGAAAATGACACTGTCAAACAACGTGCTTGTTGTTAGCATCCCTAAACAAAGCTCTAGCTGATTTTTCCAAGCAGCTATAATGTTCTTTTTACTCCATTGCCTTTCTGTGAAGACTATTAACCATCATAATAAACACATTCTCTCCTGCTGCATGCCAACATCATAGGGTTAGTGTTCTCCATCCTGTCTGCTTCATTTAGGGTATTATTTGACTGATCTATTTGTTTGCAGCTTAAACAAAATCAGCTCTGTTTAAGAACCATATGCATGAAATCAGTGATGGGTATCAGGGGTTTATAGCACGGTGCTGGTGTAAATCTCAGTCACATCACTGGCAAGGACTTCCTATTGTTTTGGCTGAAATTAGTTTTTTAATAGGGAAACCTCTTTGCTATTTACACCATGTTTTCGAGTGTTTCCGAGTGACGCTCTGCCTCCTTTCTTCATGCAAAGTGATCTGAGAGTAAGAATGCTTTCATTTCTTGCCCTCCACTCTTGAAAAGCAAGATCAGCCCTCTCGAAATCACGAGGTGCTTCTCAGAGCAGTGGAAAGGTTAAAGGCAGATGAAAGACCCGGAGCAGACTTGAGCAGTTCCTCCTGATTTAGATTAGAGATGCAATAGTGTGTGTTCATGGTGAAAGCTTTAAATAGACAAAAATGTTCTCAGTGCAAGGCTGTTTAGCCTGTTTACATAGGTGATCTTACATTCTAATTTAATATGGTTTTTTTGATGATTATGGGGTTTAGCTTTTATTTAGATGAGAGCAGCAGCTGATTATTACTTGAACGGAAAACCACTAATATATTTGCATGGATGATCAGTGCAGTCGCATAAACAAACGTTCTTCTGTCTGGTAAGCATGTTATACTTGCTGTTCTCAGACTAACCACTAGAGGTCGATCGATGGATTTTACCGAAACCAATAGTGAGGTACTTGCTGATAACCGATTAATCAACCAATAGTTTTTCAAATGGATACCGGATAAAAAACAAACAGCACTCCGTGTAAAATTGTTCTGAACTTCAATAAATTTGTTTTAAGTTAATAAACTTTTTTTCAAATTATAAAAATGGTTATTAATATATAATTAAATTGTAAATAATAAAAATCATATGGCGCTCTCCGTGCAGCATGCAGTTTTACGTTTAAAAACAAACAACATGTGGTTTCATTGATTTGCCTCTACAGGCAGATCGCATAATGACAGCGGGTCTTCTCAGCCGCTTCAGCATCGAATGCAACCCGGAAAAACTATCAGTATGGATTTTTTTTGCCGATACCCAATAATTCCATCTAACTATCAGTGCTGATTAATCAGCAACACCCATGAATCACTGTACCTTTTCTGACAACCTTAACTCAAGACCATGTTGTGCACATTCTTACTGTGATGCCAGTGTAAAGCTTTCTTCACTTTATAGATAAACTTAAAAAATGTTTTCTTATTTTTACAGGCCAGTCTCCAACCCATGGTCCAGATGATGCGTAAGTTTTCTCTGTCTATGTCTTTTGTGTGTTTGAGTCTTTTATGTCACCTGGTTGGTGTACCTGACATTTGAAATCACTCTTTCAGAACAATTGTAACACTGTAGCCTTTGTCTTTTCTTATATCTGAATAGAGGCATTCCTGCAGTGAATTAGTCATAAAACTCATTTTGCTCACTCGTTACCAGCATGATAGCAAAATCACGGCAAATGCTTGCTGGGGTCAGTACGTGTTGATTCACCACAATTCCAGTCAGTGGTAGTCAGTCATCTGGGTGTAACTCCTATCCGACAATTCATCTCTTTTGAAGCCAAAACAAATCTTTAACAAATGGAATAAACCTTTTTTTTCTCCTCTCTTTTATGAGCAGGATAAGTAAATTGCAAATCTTTATATCATGTCAGAACTTAAAATTCACAGCTGATTTAAGGACCGGAAGCTAATTCAGACTTGTGTATCATAATTATATGATCCAGTGGCAATATTAGTATCATATTAGTATGCATTAGTATATTTTAATAGACTTCTCAAATACTTTTTTTTACCATCATAGTGATGGAACTAGAGCTGGAACAGGTAGTGGGAACTTTAAACTGCTCCACCTGTTTTTCATGTAGGAGTTACTTAATGAACGACATCAATGTTAAAATCACGAATGTAGAGTTTGTAAAATTTTCATTATAAATAGGTTTTAACGGATATTGACCTGTTTGACCGGTCCCTTGGATTGAATCGATTAAATGGGACCTAGTGTTACTACTGTGTAACACTGTCATTACTGTATATAATTCCAGTTCGAATACCCTGTTCATTAAACATGAAAGTTAAAACCTAAAAACATATATATAATGTCTAAACTTTTCTCCTATCAAGACCCAAAATGAAAGTTAGTTGAGGACTGAGGGGCCACTAGTGTTGCACTACACCAAATTCTATTATATAAAAAAAATTATCATTTATAATTTCAAAACATTTAGAAACGAATAAAAATCATCGAATTACCTAATGCAATTTTTCTTATAAATACTACATAGAGTTCAATGCCTAATACTGTGAATTCAGTTCAGGCTCTTAACTATACAGTCATATGTAATATTGTAAAATCAGCGACCTCGAATAAGAGACTTGAAGCTCCGAATTTGTCAAATTCACCTCACTTTTCTTCACTACTCTCTTCTTTTCATATCTTTTTTTAGCTTACACATAAAAATCAATTATATTAAATATAAAATGAAGACTGGTCAGGTAATAAAATTGCCATTAAAACATTATGAGCGGTGAAGTAAAGAACACTGATTATCTCTTCCTCATGGCACCTCTTAGTGGGTGGATTTATTTACTAGGCAACAATATAATATATCTTCATAATCATTACTTTCTAATAAAAGGCAGAGCAATTGGTGATCTTTAAAATATATATATATATATATTAAATACTTATTTTAATGGCGGTTATGTAACTTTGCTCGAGTCATTACCTCGAAACCTTGCCATCACCGAGTCTTAATTGCTTCTAGATCATGCTCTAGCATTCATTTGGTGAAAAAAAAGGACCCCCTGCTCCTCTCGTCTCTCATCTCCCTCCTCCTCCATTATTTCAATCTCCATCTCTCCTTGACCTCTGCGAGCTTAGCTGCAGCACAGCACTTCTTGTTTGATTTGGCCATAAAAACCGCTCTGAGAGTGAGACTGAAACGTGTTCGCCCTGGAGCACTCTCCGTAGATGCTGTGTGTACAGGGACCATGGCTGGAGTCAGCGCTACATAGGCAACAAAGAGCCTTTCTCACTCAGAGAGAGTTTTGGCTAAAGTTCCCTGAGAACCAGGGAGCTGGTGGTCACCATGCCCTGAGGAAAGAAAGCACAGGGTGACGGCCAGATTGAGCCTTTTCCAACTTTTAAATAAGGGCTATAATGTTTAAAGGGACATTCAGTGGAAACTCTGCTGACATTCACTATTGTATTTAAAACCTGAGAACAAGGTTTCCTCTGAGAGCCTTTCTATTTACTAATTTGTCTCCTGTGCTAGGATTAAAAAAAGATCACACTGACCTGGGTGCTGTTTTTAAATGATCATGTACCTAGAAAAGTGCATATAGTTTCCTTTTAAAGGTTTTTTAGGTAAAAGATACATACTGTGGGAAAGTGCCTTTTTTTATTAGCGAAGAAAGTCCAGTTTCGTATCTTTATTTCTCAGTGTGTAACTGGTGCAGGACTTCTTTCACTGCCTGTTGGTTCTGCTGGTCTCCTGTGTAATGTCTTTCTAAAGGGCTGATTGTCAGAGGCTCAGCTGGTCCTCGGGTGGGTTGTGAGCATGTAGTGAACTTTACCATGTTCTGACTTACTGATGAGTATCAGCGTTGATAAATGGGCTGAATAAGTGTAGAAAGATATAGATGATAAAGATCTTCTGTTATGGGGAATGATTTTTTTTTAGGGTTTCAGTATATACTATACATGGATGTGTGTGTGTGTGTGTGTGTGTGTGTGTGTGTGTGTGTGTATGTATGCCCCAGCAGGCCCAGTGCTTCCTCTCAGGTCACACAGACTGATTAGGACCGTGTTGTAAATACCACAGTGCAGGAATGCTTTTGTCCGTCTTATTGCTCCTCGATCAATTGCCTTTCCCTCTGAATCACTGCTGCCCTATGGAGAGACTGTCTCTTCAGAGCCATGGGTGTCTGAGCATGTGTGTGTGCTGCTTGTTATGAGGATATGTAACTCATAAAACGAATACTAATACAGTCACTCGATTTCAATACAAATATACAGTATGTGGGATATTTCACCACGACTCCAGGCCAAGCTCTAAAATGCATATGAGAGGTGGACAATTAAAAGAAAATATCCTACCATATTGTTCTCAGATATATTTATATATAATAATAATAACAATAATAATAATTACTTTATATATTAATATATACAGTTACACCATTAAAATAGGAAACAAATAAAATTATAATAAATAAATAAATCAAATATAAAAATCGAATATACATAAAATAAAAATAAAATCTCCTGAATAATATCCTGAAAAAGTATGTTTTAAGTGCAGATTTAAAAACACTAAACGATCCAGACTGTCTAATCTCAATGTGGGAGAATTCTAAAGTTTTGGTGCAGAAGAAGAACAAGCCAGAGCACCCATAGAACATAAATGGTTAGGAGGAACATCTAAAAGATCAGAATCAGAAGAGCGGAGATCACACCTTGGAGTGCAGACAGTTAAAAGTTGTGACCAGTCATGAGGCGCCATACCATGTAGGGCCGTGGAGGTCAGCATGAGACTTTTTAAATCAATCCGAAACCAAAACAGGGAGCCAATGCAATGACTCCAAACCTGGAGAAATACACTCACCAGACCTCGTCTAGACAAAGACAAGCTTTTTTTTAATGCATTGATCATTCTTGCAATGTTTCTCAGATAAGAAAAGAGAGTTTTTAGCTGTATTCTGAACACAAGAGTCAAAGGTTAAGGTTAAGACTGAAACTCTGAAACAGAACCTTCCACTTTTAAGGTTTGAGATCAAGCTTTATTAGTGATGGTGTAAACCGAATTTCTGTGAGAATTGATTAACATCATTGTTCATAAGTGTAAATTTAAATATTAGCCCTAAAAAGGAAAAAAAGCAACCAACTTTAAAATATACATTTTTTTAAGTTTTTGTTCAAAGTCATATCAAAGGCTTTTAATTATATGGAATTATTGAAAGTAAAATCGTAATAAAATAAACGAAATAAAATTCATAATTTATGTTGAAAACCAGATCCAAGTTTTCCTCTTTAGGGTCTTTGTGTTACAGTTATTCTGGGTGTAATTATTGCCATCTTGTGGTGTGACAGATGTTATACAATGATTCAGGATGAATGCTCGCTGACACCGTGCTCCGTTTCCTCAGGAGGCCCTGGAGCCACCATCATCTACTAAATCCTCCATAAAATGCAGTGTTTTATCGCTTTGTGCTCTTTATAGAGATTCCCAGTCATTACTGTGTTTGTTCGGGGGGGTATTTAAAGGCTTTCTTCCAATTAGTTGCTTCCTCCACTCAGAGCTTCAGCTTGAAAAGAAGAAAAAAAAAGCAAGTTCTCGGCAGTATTTTGCTAAGTATTCCCAGCTCACCTCTGGCTCTGTTTACAGAATGTTCTCTCTCCTTGGCACAGGCCTTGTTTGTTTGCTTGTTTCCTTGCATTTGCTCTCAACATTGCTGGATGGAGATTCAGTTAAAGCTGTCCAGTTGGATGGTTACTCTAGCAAAGATGCCACTCCGGTGTATACTTGTGTTTGCTTCAGGAAGCACGGCCCTGGCAGGCAGGTACTGCAGATCACACATTCACTGGCATCAGTATTTACCAGCTGGTCTTCATCAGAGCCTGACTGGGCCGCTTGTTCACTGGGATCAATCAGGCACATGTTTGTTTTTAGCCTTGTTATTCTCTCTCTCTCTCTCTCTCTCTCTCTCTCTCTCTCTCTCTCTCTCTCTCTCTCTCTCTCTCTCTCTTTCTCTTTCTCTCTCTCTCTCTATCTATCTATCTATCTATCTATCTATCTATCTATCTATCTATCTATCTCTCTCTCTCTCTTTCTCTCTGTCTCTCTTTCTCTCTCTCTCTCTCTATCTTTCTATCTCTCTCTCTCTCTCTCCCTCTATCTATCTATCTATCTATCTATCTATCTATCTATCTATCTATCTATCTAT
>MU558737.1:1135839-1226904 GCA_024362625.1 Silurus asotus | reverse complement strand
TGTGTGTGTATACATATATATATATATATTTTTTTTTTTCTCGAAGGGAAAGTACCCAGTAAAGATTATGTTGTCCTCTTTTAGATGTTATGGCACCATTATTAAATGCTTAATATTAAATATTAGTGCATATTGGCTGTATTTTTATTTTTATATTTTTTGGGGCCGTTCGGAACAAATTATCCCCCTCTTTAGGCTCCTGTAATTTTTGGTTGCAGCAAAAAAACTTGTCCATTATTGTTAATAAAACACTTTCAATACAGAATTTTGCACTCTATCAGTGTTTGTTAAAGACTCTTTTTAACTTCATTATTTTATATGGAGTGTCTGACATACAAGTCCTTTAACTTTATGACTGTAGAAAAATCAGAATATTAGAGCACAGTATATTACAGCACAGTGAAATTATTTTCTTCGTATATCGCAGGGGTTAGTGCAGGTCAGATATGATACAGTGCCCCTGGAGGAAAGAAGGTTAAGGGCCTTGCTCAGGGGCCCCTAGAGAGGCAACTGGGTGAGACCGGGGCTTAAACCTTCACCCTTCTGTTCAGTAACCAGGAGCCATAACCACTGAGATACCACATCCCCTGATATTATAATGAGTGCATTAATATGAACCTATGGTCATAATATAAACCTACTGTCAGCTTCTGCTTCAAAATGTTCATCAGCACATTGTAAATCAGATCCAAGGAAATACTGGTGCTTTTTTTATGAGGGTAATATAGCCGGGTTTAAGCATGACATAATGTGAATCATCCTTGTGTACACATGTGGCCATGTGCCTCCTGCAGCATGCGGAAAAGATTTTTGCTCCACTGATTTCGCCATTAAAATCGCAGGGTGTGTCACATAACAAAAGTGTCGTATTTCACGTCGAGATGCTTTTATGAGTCACGGAAAACGTTTTCAGCTTAATTAGGGAAAACGTGGGATGTTGTAAGTTGACAGTGTGAAGATAATTGTCATGGGAACCGTTGACCTTTTCACTAAAGGTGTGCCGTTTGTACGTGTACGTAGACGCAAATAAACGACTAAGGAAGAGCGCTCCTGTAACATTCAAGAACTAGGATTTGTTTGAAAGGAAAAAAAAGGTCAATGAATCCTTGCTTGCTGAGGTTGAAATATACACAGCGTTGGATGTAGTAGGTCATGTTTAAATGGGCTGATCCTGATCATCAATTTTCGCATGTCTGTATTTGCTGCTGGCAGTAACGATACCGATGTTTTGGGTTTGTGACAATTCAACATAACTGTGGTCAGTTCTGGGATTCGGTCTCGAGCCCACAAGTGAGGCTGTTCATCTGGAACAAATTACGATTAATGCGTCATACTGCCAAGAAATACGAGTCGTATATGAGTACTGACTCTTAATACTGAACTGATACTAATATTTGGAGTTTTTCTGTTGTTTAATTCTATAATCAGATTGCAGAACAAAATGATTTACTTAATATAAAACAGACAAATAAAAAGACACAGACTGTAAGACAGACAAGAAGACAGATTTTATATATATATATGCACAAATATACGATACAAACCCCGATATAATGATTTGTTGATTAAACCCAGTCTCTTGTCTTGTGTTTCTCAGGACCCACGAGAAAGGCTTCTGTCAGCCGTACCGAGGCATCGCATGTGCCCGATTTATTGGTAATAGGAGCATCTATGTAGAGTCTCTGCAGATGCAAGGAGAAAGTGAGAACCGCATTACAGGTAAGTGATGACAGTTAGTTTCAGTACTGAACATTGCATTCTTGTATTTATTGTTTTTTTTTTCCCCCAAGCTGGAAGTTTCTCTCTCCGTATCTCACATCGCGTTCAAAGCCGTTCTTGAGTTACGTCCAACATTGTCAAGTCATTTTGTATGATGTTTCAGATAAACATCCCAGGTTTTTTTATCTTCCCTGTGGAATTGCTGCCATGTTAGTCTTTCACCATACACTCTATATTGTTCCCATATACAGCATGTCGAACCTCTTTCATGCAGACATATGGAATGTATTGCATGCAGGAGTTTGTATCTGTATGGTGTGTAGGGAATGAAATATGCTGAAAAGCTGAAAAGGATTGTGTGTAGTAACTTCAGAGCATTTTATAAATAATTCTGTTTCATTCTGCATTTACCTACTGATATTCAAGAAATCCTCTGCGGTAGGGTTTCATAAGATCTTTAATCCCAGCATGAATCAGCTGCATTTACGTCTGGACATCTCTTTTTAATGTAATTTGACTTTACTTTTATTTACATGTAATCGCTCTAAACTAAAGAATTGTGGTTATTATCTCATTGGGAAAACAAAACAAACATTTCTGAGATACTCTTCTTCAGAACCTGAAAAACTGAACAACAAAAGATTGGAAGATTCTTAAAGTAAATGTTTGGGAGTCCTAGAAACATCTGGAATATATTGAGATTATTCCATATAAGCCAAAATCTGATCATAAACATATTTGTGTGTGTGTGTGTGTGTGTGTGTGTGTGTGTGTGTGTGTGGAGTGAATGCTGTGATGGTGGAGTGAAACGACCGGCTGGTGGAAACTCTTAAAGTGGTGTCAGTTACTTAAATATATATAGTACTGTATTGTATATGTACCTTGTCTACACCTTCTTTTCCTTTTTCTCACTCCCAGCTGCCTTTACCATGATTGGCACCTCAACCCAGTTGTCAGATCAGTGTTCGCAGTTCGCCATCCCCTCGTTCTGCCACTACGTCTTCCCCCTGTGCGAGGAAAGCTTGAGGGGCCCTCGGCAGCGCCAGCTCTGCAGGGACGAATGCGAGGCACTGGAGAACGACCTGTGCCGTGCCGAATACACCATCGCCCGCTCCAACCCGCTCATCCTCATGCAGCTGGAGCTGCCCAAATGCCGGCTGCTCCCTCACCCAGGCTCACCAGATGCTGCCAGCTGTATGCGCATCGGCGTGCCCACCAACCGTCTGGAGACATGTAGGTGGACCCGCCGTAATTTAAGGCCTCAAAGCCCGATGTTGACAATAAGCCCTTTGTAGCGCATACCGTAATGAAATGCCTGTGCAACGAAGCAAAGGTTTCCAAAGCAGTCCTAAGATACTTTTGCATTTTTGTTCTGTTTCACATTTCAGTATACGTATGACATGTATAACTCAAGTTATGTGGCTTACATGGGTTGGGTGCAGAAGCAGAGGAAATATGCAGACTGTCCAGGACTTTTCAGCTGCTAACGTCTGGAATAAGGCACATTTTAAGAATAGTGCACAGAGCATGACCTAGCATAATGGGTAAACTGTGTTTGCCATAACTAGCATGCTATAAACGAATATAGGGATGTGGTAGCTCAGTGGTTAAGATGTTGGACTTGTGATCGAAAGCTCATGGGTTCAAATCCCAGCCACACCAAGCTGCTACTGCTGGACCCTTGAGCAGGGTTCAACATATATAATGTACGACTGAGATTGCTATGGGAATCAGCCAAATGCCACACATTTCTGGGGAATTTCTTGACTTTGGATCTGAAGGTCTTGAGTTTAAATCCCATCCATACAGGCTGGGGCCCCTGAGCAAGGCCCTTAAGACCATAGCTGCTCACTTGTGAGAATAAGACAACTGTAATTCGCTCTGGATAACAGCATCTGCCAAACACAATAAGCAACAGATTTGCTAATGTACAGAGTATGACGTTAAATGTGATGGAAGTCTGAACCAAGGCGGCCCTCTAGTGGTCTTTAGGGTGGCATGTCGTTTCTCTGTGTTTTTGGTTTGCTTGCTTTTCCTTGTTTATTTAAAGGTTATTTTAAGTCCATTTCTGCTCCCTAATTTCAAATCCTTGTGAAAGATTCTCCCCCAGATCACAACTGTTATAATGACAGCGGTGCTAATTACAGAGGCACTGTCAGCATAACCAAATCCGGTCACCAGTGTCAGCCCTGGACTGCGCAGCATCCCCACAGCCATCATCTGTCGCTTACAGAACATCCAGAGCTCAGAGGGGGACACAACTTCTGCAGAAACCCAGGGGGGCAAATGGAGGCTCCATGGTGTTTTACTCACGATCCCCGTGTGAGGGTCGACTTCTGTGATGTCCGACCATGCAGTACGTAGAACCATCATTCATGAAAAATACTCAAACAGTAACATCTCTGCATGGTAAACACTTGTGTGTTCATGTGACCATCAGTGCTATTTTGTTTTCAACCCCAGAGCCCCCAGAAAACATGAAGAAGGAGATATTGTACATCCTGATCCCCAGTATTGCGATCCCATTAGTCATCGCCTGCTTATTCTTCCTGGTGTGCATGTGCCGTAACAAGCAGAAGGAGTCGGTAGACACTCCCCCTCGCCGGCAACTTACTGCCTCTCCCAGCCAAGACATGGAGATGCCACTCCTCAACCAGCACAAGCATCAGGTATTACTTTCAACTGTCTAATAGTTACAGTTGTGAACGAAAAGGTACAAAAGCATTTGCCTTCAAATGTACTTAAGTATGCAAAGTACAGTCTTCCTCTTTTCCTCCTTCCTGGTGTCTCCATCCTCAGCATTCTCCTACTGATATACCCCATGTTTCTCCTCTGCACATGTCCAAACCATCTCAATCTCGCCTCTCTCACTTTGTCTCCAAAATGTCCCACATGCGCTGTCCCTCTAATAAACTCATTTCTAATCCTATCCATCGTCGTCACCCCGAACGAAAACCATAACATCTTCAGCTCTGCTACCTCCAGCTCCACCTCCTGTCTTTTACTCAATGTCACTGTCTCTAAACCATACAACATCTCAGGTCTCACCACAGTCCTATTAACTTTCCCTTTCACTCTCACAGATAATCTATCACAAGTATGCACAGTACAGTACTATGATTTATTATGGCTATAATGTCCTTATTGTCATATTGTAATCAACTGAAAAGACTCTAATGTGACTCCCAGCACACTGATCTATTACTAGAACTATTAAACAAGTCAAACACTGTTTGGTTTCTATTAAATCCTGCTTTTCCAACACTTATAATCAAGTTTAGTATATGCTATAAAGAGTTCATAAACATTATATGATTTAGACGTCATTCTTTCGACCCAATTATTATTTTTTTATTATTAATATTATACCAAAGTTGTAACCTAATGTGATATTTTCCTAACAGGGAAAACTCCGAGAAGTCAACCTATCAGCTGTACGCTTCATGGAGGAACTTGGAGAGGACCGTTTTGGGAAGGTCTACAAAGGTCATCTCTATGGCACAGCCCCAGGAGAGCAGACCCAGGTGGTGGCCATCAAGACTGTCAAAGATAAGGATGAAGGATCGCTGCAAGAAGAGTTCCGTCATGAGGCAACGCTCCGTTCCCGGCTCCAGCACCCAAACATTGTGTGCCTTCTTGGTGTGGTGACCAAAGAGCAGCCCATGAGCATGATTTTCAGCTACTCAGGCCATGGTGACCTTCATGAGTTCTTGGTTATGCGCTCACCTCACTCTGATGTGGGCAGCTCTGATGACGATAAAACCGTCAAGTCGGCTCTTGAGCAGGCTGACTTCCTGCACATTGTTACTCAGGTGGCAGCAGGGATGGAGTATCTGTCCAGTCATCATGTCGTCCACAAAGATTTGGCTGCTCGAAACATTCTGGTTTGTGACAAACTCAACGTGAAGATTCTCGACCTTGGGCTGTTCCGTGAGGTCTACTCTGCTGACTATTACAAGCTGATGGGCAACAGTCCTTTCCCTATCCGCTGGATGTCCCCAGAGGCCATCATGTATGGCAAGTTTTCCACCGACTCTGACATCTGGTCCTATGGTGTGGTGTTGTGGGAGATCTTTAGCTATGGCCTGCAGCCCTACTGTGGCTACTCCAACCAAGATGTGATTGAGATGGTACGCAATAGACAAGTCCTATCCTGTCCTGATGACTGCCCTTCCTGGATCTACACTCTCATGCTGGAATGCTGGAATGAATTCCCGGCACGCCGGCCACGCTTTAAGGACATTCATGCACGTTTGCGCACGTGGGAAAGCTTGTCCAACTACAATAGCTCGGCGCAAACCTCTGGCGCAAGCAATACAACTCAGACCAGCTCTCTAAGCACGAGCCCCGTCAGCAATATCATTGCTACCCGCTATGCCACCCCCAAGAAGACCTCCCCTTTCCAACAACCCCAGTTTCTGCCTATGAAAGGTCAAATGAGGCCGATGGTACCTCCACAGCTTTACATCCCAGTCAACGGTTACCAGCCTGTGCCAGCCTATCCGTACCTCCAGAACTTCTACCCCATGCAGATCCCTATGCAGATGCCCTCACAGCAGATGCACCCGCAGATGGTACCTAAGGCAGGCTCACACCACAGCGGCAGTGGCTCCACCAGCACAGGTTACGTCACCACCGCGCCGTCCAATGCATCCGGCACAGAGAAGACCGGACTGCTCAGTGAGGACGCCAAGGCAGCCGAGGACAACATGGCTGACGGATCTTCTCAGAACGGCATGCATAATGATGACACATCCGTCCCTGAAACAGAGCTTCTAGGGGACAATGACAGTCCACAGTTTGATGACAATGAGATGCATTCAGAGGCATAGGCAGCCTTTTGGGACCCAATGACAGCGAGAGCTGTTCTCTAAAGTGTGACTTTGTAGCTTCTGCCAGCTCAAACACACGGTGAAGGGAAATCAATGATCAAGACAAAAACTGAATGTTATTTATGGGGTGTTTGGCAGTCACTAAAACAGCTTTTCTACTTTTGGAAGCTACACCTCTAGGAGATGGCCATGCCCTTATGCTGTTTTTCAGCTGCAATGAAGAATCTAACTTCTCACCTTGTGACAGTAGATGGGTTGTTGATGTGACACACTGACAGTGTTCTTTTATATTGTTATTTTTTCGATCATATTTGTTGCAGCGCCATTCAGAAGAATTCGAGTTCTTACTGTTGCTGTGCAACATGGACAAATGCATCTCCAATTTAAAACAATTGCATAGGAAACTCCAGGCATTCGGTGTGCCTTATGGTGATCGCATTCTCAAGAAAAATGAGAATTAGACTTACTGAGTTTGCTACATAGACGCTTACATTTTCTATGGCTCGCTGATCCGAACGGGGCCAAAGAGCTGATATAATGGAGCACCTATCTGAACTCAAATCTATGCAACATTTAGTGTTAAACTGCCTTACATATTATCAGGACTTTTTGAGTTGACCCCCAAAACATTTGTGTGATTTTATTTTTTATTTTTTTTTAAAATACTTGTTTTTAATGTTTAAAAATGCTGTTGTAAAGATTTGTAATTTATAGCATTGATTTTTTTTCCTTGTCTCTCTTTTAAGTAAATTTGTTTAGCCAGTGATATTACTTTAATTTAGTTTCAAATCAGATATTTGCCTTTTTTTTTTTTTTTTTTACAAAACTGTTATACCAGAATTTAACCATATATTATGTATGTGCAGAAAGAGGGAGTGTCAAATAAAGTGGCAGGTGAAATATATTGTGTTTTTTCCCCCTTTATATGGATTTGAGTCTAAATCCTAGATGGATGGATGGATGGAAGGATGGATGAATGGATGGAAGGATGAATGGATGGATAGATTTCCCACTACACCATCAATTTATTTTGTTGCAGTTACACCCACCAGGCATAACATTATGACCACCTGCCTAATTATTGTGTTGGTCTACCTTTTGCTGCCAAAACAGTCGTGACCCATCAAGCATGAACTTCTTCACCAGTTTAAGCTACAGGATCTCTCTGTTGAAACAGAAAACACGGACCAGCCTTCACTTCCCCACGTGCATCAATGAGCCTCTCCCTCCCACGACCCTGTCGCCGCTTCATCACTATAAGTTCATAATATTAAACCTGATCAGTGTATAATTAACAAGTGCACAGCAGTTATAAAGGGACAGATGAGGCACATGCTGGGAACATGCAAAGATAAAATGTTTGGGATTGATCTTACATGTCTGATAAGTAGAAGTTTGCACAGGGATACATTTACTTTAATGAGGAAGTTCTCGTGGTGAGAAGGTGCTGCACGCACAGTGGGCGTTTTAGAGGTGTGCCTAAACCACCGCCTTGTTCTATAGGCTTACTTTTTCCCCCCCATTCAAGAACTTTGGCAAGGTTTAAAGTGCGCGTCTTTGCATCCGTGGGTAACACGACTCGATCGGGTGCGCGCGTGCTCCGTCCGTGCCACGATGTCATCCAGCGCGTGCTGTTGCGCGCAAAGCGCGGACACCTACGAGCGCCACTGGAACTGCGAGAAGGGCTTCGGGTGCAATCGGAGCGCGAAGGCGGCCGTCTCCACGCGTCGGAAAAGAGAGTTCACGCCCGACGAGCAGAAGGACGACAACTACTGGATGAAGCGCAGTCGCAACAACCAGGCCGCCAAGAGGTCGCGCGAGCGCCGTCGCGTAGAGGAGCGGCTCCTGGAGGAGCGCGCGCTCCAGCTCCTCCGTGAAAACGAGAAGCTCAGAGCTGCGCTTTCTAGCGTTAATTATCACGGCGTGGCCGAACAAACTTCCCACGACACTTTCCTGGACTGCTTCTCTGTCCCAGAGCTGGCACGGGACTCTTACATGCGCTCTATGGTGGACCTCCAGGCAAACCGTATACCTCATTACGCGCTCTCTCGACGGTGCGACTTCACTTCAACCTACAACTCAGTGTTTCTCCCCAGAGTGCAAAGCTTTCCTGCTGCAACATTCCCAGCAAATAACACGCACCTGGCAGACAGGTGCGTGGAAATCCATGCGCGTCGTGATGGAAACGTTCCGTCAAGCGTTGCCAATGTCTCTTATGCAATTACGCAGAGCAAATGGCCTCAAGGTTACGCGCATCCTACCGTGAACCCACACTCTGCACCTTTGTCTCCAAATGAAGTGGCATCTGGTTATCAGTGTTCTGCAGCAGTCACGCCAGGTCGCGACGCGCACGTGCACGTGAACGCGGAGCAGCGTGCGCGCGTGACCAAACCCAAAGAGCTGGAGATAAGCAAGGAGGCAGAGCGCGTGTCGACCTCGCCGCTGCTGCCACACAAACTGCGCTACAAAATCAATAAACTGCGGCTTGGTGGAGATTTCTGATTATATCCCGGGATTAATGCGTAGAGCGCGTGCGCTTCGTGGTGACCTGGATTACAGGTTTCTCATTAGTTAAGGATGCTGTTGGTTGGTAGGTGTGCTATAGTAACCCACATGTGTTTGTATGTACGGAATGCTTTAGAAATAAAGATTTTTTTAGACCTGACACAGGAACACTTGTCTTGTTTTTCATCTTTTTATAGGATGCACGAGATCTCAGGCTGCGCGAGGTGGTCGTGAAATGCACTGCAATTCATTTGACCTATTCATATAATTCATATATTTTATTCTAACTATTCAAAAGATGCAAATATCAGATTTATTATCCTCTGATCTACTAAAAAGTGTAAAATACTTGTGATTGCATCAAAAACATTACTACTATTATTTTTTATAAATCCTCTATTACATAACTATTGCATCGAAATCATGTTATCTCTCAAATAACTATGATGAACACAGAGATGTTTCTGTATTTGTCTTCTGAGAGGATGAACTTGATGGATGCACACATAAAATGCACCAGAACGCATTGTATAAATGAGATCAATTTTATTATTTCTATTAAAGGGTTGTTTTATTCCTCAAAATTGTAGGTCTGTTATTTATGAACTGTGAAATAAAACAGTTTTGCTAACGGTGATTGCAAACAAAAAAAAAAAAAACCTAGTAAATAAATCCTGTATTATTACATAATTAATGCATCAGCAGCCTATTATCTCTGCGCATGCGCAGTGAGCCCGTTCTGTAACCCACTGACCTGCACGCCGTTCATGGTTCCATTTTAACGCTAAAGGTCAGATGTTTGCTTTATTTGCCTATAACACGTTTGTGCAATTCTTTTGCGCATGCGCGAGGGTATAAACGATAAGAAGTTCGAATAAGACATGACCTCTGCCCTAATTAGTCTCTGACTCTATGTTTCAGGCTTAATGCTAAATCTGGCATTTAATGACATGAACTCATCTCAGCTCCTGAGACAATTCTCTTTTACTTCATAACTGCTTGCTTTTTTCTTTATTTCCAACAGCAGGAGGCTCAACGCACAAGTCCAGAATAGAAACTGTGTTGGAATGCTATGTGTTTTCCTAGACACAAGGGGGCGCCATTGCTACGTCGGGTTGGAACTGCACTATCTATGTGTGACAAGCAGTTTTGCAATAATAAGAAAACACACTGATTGTGCTTAGAGCTTATGATTACAGCTCGTGGTGTTTGAAATATGTTTAACATTTGCGATTGTAGCATTGTAGATTGTAGTATTCGACTTGTATAATGACACAAGAAGCCACGTGAACATGACGTCATCCCTCACCTTTTGTGCTAATTGTTGAATTACATGAGCACATGGCATTCGCCTTTCTCATTTTTTACCTGCTAAACATCATTTTTTGTGTACTTCTTAATTTCTTGGTATTTTTATTTTTATTTTTTCAAATTGCCCCACTTGATCTCGTGGCTATCCTACCACACACAGCCCCAAACACAGCTCATTCATTTGCCTTTAGATTTCCTGGTCTTTCCACGGGAAAAAAGGCGAGGCACTGGTTCAAAAAATGTCTCCAAAGCCGCACTGTGATTGGACGAGCCGCCTGTCGGTCACAGCACGCTGCCAATACATTTCCTCAATGACCTACTAACACAGATCCAGCAGTCAGTTCAGGAGGAAAACGCAAAGGAGGAACAGGGAAATATTACCTCTATTAACAGGATTTTAACTCTGCTTATGCAACATATTCTTCTTGCGCTTTTTTTTCACCCCTTTTTTCCCCTTACATAAGGACCTCATAAAAGAGCTGGTGCTAATTAAAAGGTAGGGGAGATGTCTTCCTTTACGCGTTTCACTCTGACTCATGTGGTCACTTTGGGATTGTCTTGGCTACTGTAATAGTTACATTGTAACTGTTAGATTAATTATACAGGTCACTTTGTCTCTGTGGAGAACATTTGCATGGAGAGGGGGGACACACGTCATTTCCATAAACTTGTGCCCCATCATCCTGCATTGCTTATTTATCATTCCGCGTCCTGGATCCGAACCCTGTGTTGGTTTGTGAGCCATTACGCACACTTCACCTACTACTTCATCCTCCAAGCTTTGGAAACATCTAGGTTGGAAGCGTGACCACAACCATCCGAATGGCACAGTGACCCCCAATCCATGCTGGAGGGTGGGTGCACACCTTTGAGCATCGGTCCGGATTTGCACCCTGTTTTTTTTTTTTGTTTTGTTTGGAACCGTTTGTTTTATATTCCCGTGAATGTTAATGGATTGCATGCGAGTGCACTGGGTTAGGTTTGGTTTAACAAACAAACAAACAAACAAACAAACAAGGTCAGTATCCAAGTGCATTATCTAATACAATATTACAGCTTATAGATATTTAATATTTATATCCTGCATGTGTATATTAAGTAACCCTTGGGGTATGAGGCGTCCATGTGACGCGTAATGAATGCATAATGAACACTTGGTGATTCTAATCCATCGTGGTGAAGGATTAAGGAATGCGGTGCGAGATATGAGGAGGGAACCAGGTTTCAGGACGATGGGGCTTTTTCAATTTTTTTATGGCTGCATCTAGTTAATATTTAACAAAGTCAAATGCCCCGCTGTGGCCCCTCGGGTCCTGAACTCTGGCCCGGACGGCGTGTTCACGGAGCGACTTGTTCTCTGTCTGAATTCTCGCTCGTGCTGCGTCTCGCGTCGCTCGTTTCATCCCGACGTGTGCGTCCTGCGAGACGGATAATGGAGGACCGCGTGAGCGCCGCCGATCGCGAGCCGTGAGACTGGATTGCAAGATAAACAAATAAAAGGAACGCACGCACAAAAATAATAATATTACAATAAAATACGCACAGCTGAGACGTAAAACGCGCTCGCACGCGCACGTCTTATAATTAAGACAAAGCTTCTCCTCTGTTGTCCTGCTGGCCAGTTCTCCTCTCGCGCGCACGTTTCGGGTCGTTTGTTTTCATTGTCTCGGTTCTGCTCAGCCACGTGAGAGGACCGTAAGTGGTGACCATGATGATGATGATGATGATGGTGGTGGTAATGATGGCTGCTCGCATTCCTTTGTTCTGCGCTCTGGGCACGAGCACGAACCCGAACCTGAACCTTCAACCATTACAAAAATTAGGCTTGCAAGCTCAAGTTAGCTTTATGGAGAAAAGGGGGATGTTCCTGCATGTGTGTGAGAGAGAGTGTAAGTGTGTGTGTGATTATTTTATTCATGTTGGCAGATCCACTATAAGGCAGTTGGCCACCACGTTGCAGGTGTGGACACTGGACGGTTTGCCAGTTACGACGCGGTGAAGGTCATTAGTTAAAACACAACAACAACAAAAACAAAAATGAGAAACAGCTCTACCCCTGTTTCTCTGCGTGCACTGGTGCGCTCATAATGCGCTCAAATGCGCTCATCAGCTGTTTCAGGGTTTATTCTGGAGGTTAGATAATGTGCTTAATGTGTCCTAAAATAAAGAGTGCCGATTCAGTGTTGCTCTTTTGCGTAATCGACCTCTAGGGATGACGTCATGGGAATGCTTCCAAATTGGGGGGGGGGGGGGGGGGGGGGGGGGGGGCTTTTCAGGGTAACAGTAACACTAAAACATTTTCTTAAACATTTTGTTAAATAAATATTTTTTTCTTTTGATTAGTATTTGGTTTGATTCTATTTCACCCGGAATACTAAATTGCAATAATTCCTTTGGGATTAATAAAGTACTCTAAAAAAAATAATTATCTATCTATCTATCTATCTATCTATCTATCTATCTATCTATCTATCTATCTATCTATCTATCTATCTATCAGGGGGGGTAACAGTAAAACATTAAATGTGTTAAATTAATTTTCTATCTTTCTTTGATTAGTTTTACTTAGAATACTGTTACAATTTTTTATTTTGGGATGAAATAAAAAATCTGTCTGTCTGTCTGTCTGTCTGTCTGTCTGTCTGTCTGTCTGTCTGTCTAATTCTATAACTCTTACTCTTAAATCTAGAATTTAATAACAATTATTTTCCAAATCACAGTTTCCTATCATATTTCCATGCACATTTACATTAATGGCATTTGACACCGTCATCCAGACTGATTTACATTTATCCCATTTATATGACTGGGCAGTTGAGAGTGATTGTCTGTTCTTAAGGGCTCAGCACTGAACTTTCAATAAGTAAGGCAAAGATCAACAAAATGAGGGTATCCTATAGTCATAGATAGTTTGAGGTAAACATTTGCTTCTTTTTCTTTTTTTCCCCTCGGAGCCACCAGTTCCATTTCGCTTTCCTAATATTGCTTTATTTATGTTTTGATTTATGTTTTTTTTTTTTTTTTTACTGGCCACTTTGAGAAAAACACAGAAAGAAAACCATCTTGCAGTGTTTTACCCCTGGCATGGGAATGTGTTAAGAAGCATATTCCAAACATATGGTTCTGTTTCTCCCACCCACGAACTAACGCATCTGAGAAAGTGTACGTATTTATTCGGTGGGATGTATTTCCAACAAATCATCAGGTTGTGTAATTCGGGTGTGCTGTGCAAAACGAGGCAGCGTTATAGCTCGTAGGAAATGGCTGCTGTGTGATGGTGAGCAGTGCGGTGTCAACAACTCGGCGGAATCTGCATAACATTAGTTTATCAGCTGACAAATTTACTGAATGTCAATGAGCCAGTGGCAGGAACGAGCCTGTTTCAGACTCTGTGATGTCACGCCTCAGAAACACTGAGGAATTCAGAGACCAAGAGCACAATGTGCTGCTGTCCTGAGCGGGGTTCAGGGTAACAGTAACACTAAAACATTTTCTTACACATTTTGTTTAATAAATTTTCTTTCTTTCTTTTGATTAGTATTTGGTTTGATTCTATTTCACCCGGAAGAGTAAATTACAATAATTCCTTTGGGATTAATAAAGTACTCTTAAAAAAAAAAGTATCTATCTATCTATCTATCTATCTATCTATCTATCTATCTATCTATCTATCTATCAAGCAAGGGGGGGGTAACAGTAAAACATTAAATGTGTTAAATTCATTTTCTATCTTTCTTTGATTAGTTTTACTTAGAATACTGTTACAATTTTTTATTTTGGGATGAATTAAAAAATCTGTCTGTCTGTCTGTCTGTCTGTCTGTCTGTCTGTCTGTCTGTCTGTCTATCTATCTATCTATCTATCTATCTAATTCTATAGCTCTTACTCTTAAATCTAGAATTTAATAACAATTATTTTCCAAATCACAGTTTCCTATCATATTTCCATGCACATTTACATTAATGGCATTTGACAGTCATCCAGACTGATTTACATTTATCCCATTTATATGACTGGGCAGTTGAGGGTGAATGTCTGTTCTTAAGGGCTCGTCACTGGCTGCTTAATGGTGGGCTTTGAACTCATGAACTTCCAATAAGTAAGGCAAAGATCAACAAAATGAGGGTATCCTATAGATAGTTTGAGGTAAACATTTGCTTCTTTTCTTTTTTTCCCCTCGGAGCCACCAGTTCCATTTCTCTTTCCTAATATTGCTTTATTTATGTTTTGATTTATGTTTTTTTTTTTTTTTTTTACTGGCCACTTTGAGAAAAACACAGAAAGAAAACCATCTTGCAGTGTTTTACCCCTGGCATGGGAATGTGTTAAGAAGCATATTCCAAACATATGGTTCTGTTTCTCCCACCCACGAACTAACGCATCTGAGAAAGTGTACGTATTTATTCGGTGGGATGTATTTCCAACAAATCATCAGGTTGTGTAATTCGGGTGTGCTGTGCAAAACGAGGCAGCGTTATAGCTCGTAGGAAATGGCTGCTGTGTGATGGTGAGCAGTGCGGTGTCAACAACTCGGCGGAATCTGCATAACATTAGTTTATCAGCTGACAAATTTACTGAATGTCAATGAGCCAGTGGCAGGAACGAGCCTGTTTCAGACTCTGTGATGTCACGCCTCAGAAACACTGAGGAATTCAGAGACCAAGAGCACAATGTGCTGCTGTCCTGAGCATACTGCTGGCATTAGCCTCTGGACCTGACTCACAAATACCCATTCATTACATGCGGAACCTGAGCTTTCGAATCAACATGCAGTAGATCAGTTGCCTAATCGTTATTGTTCTAGTGAGTTATTTTTCGCATTGCTTACGGACTAAATTGAGACTTTTACAGGAAGTCCACATTCTTTCAATAAAGCTTGATGAAGGCTGGCAATTTTTTTTCTTAGAGATTTTCTCATAAACCACTGTAGAATGTTGAAGGGTTTCATTATACCTGATAAACAGTGCCTGTAATAAGTCCCTTATTTAGAATGAGTTATTATAGATGACTCATAGTTTTTTTTATGGGAAGCAGAAATTCTTGTTTGGAACATCTAAAGGCAGCCGGTTGCAATGTGAAACCAGATTCTCCTAACGTTATTATTGTATATGTCTAATTTCTAAGAATGTTTCCTTTGTGTTTTCAACAGGTCTACCAGGAAGCATTATCCGGCGCCCATGATATCTCTGGCATTTAGTTCGATGATGATGATTTGTCTCCTCGACACAAGTGAGAACTAATGAGCTTGTGTAATCTGGATCACACCGTTGTGCAACATGCAGGACATTAAGAAAGAGCCGTCCTACAGCGGAGACGATGACCTGGTCTTAGCCATGGCTCTGCAAGACACAGACAGAGACTTGATCAATCAGAAGCTTCCCGGCATGCCCTTCAAGGTCAAACCAAACACGTGCCGCAGAAAGCGGGAGTTCATCCCGGAGGAGAAGAAGGACACGTTGTACTGGGAGAGGAGACGCAAGAACAACGAGGCGGCAAAGCGTTCACGGGAGAAGCGGCGGATCAACGACATGGTGTTAGAGAACAAGCTGATGGTGCTGGGCGAGGAGAACGCGTCACTCAAAGCTGAGCTTCTGTCCCTCAAGCTGAAGTTTGGCCTGTTGAGTTCGGCTGCCTATGCTCAGGAGGTGCAGAAGATCGTGTCCTGTACTAACGCCTTGCACCAGGAATTTTTGGCCCCTAATGATGCCAAAAGCTCCTACTCCAGAGAGGCTGAGCCATCGTGCCTGAGCAGTAGCTGCATATCGGTTATTAAGCACTCACCTCACAGCACCTTATCAGACGGATCTGACTCAAGCACTATGAACACATGCAGGACACCGGAAATCATCAAACAAGAGCCACTGGAGAACAGCAGTTACCCTAGAGACCGAGCCAGTCCATATGAACTGTACAGAAATTACCTGAATAGTCCTTTCCCTGGAGGCTACTCCCAGCCAAATCCATTCCTGCAACTTACCAGGTCATCGAGTAACTCGCCCCGGACCTCTGACGGCGATGATGGGACCGTGAGCAAGTCATCAGATGGAGAAGACGAACAGCAGGTCCCTAAAGGTCTGGTACCGTCTACAGCCGACCACAAAAGCGTCATAGTCTCTGCTGTAAAAGTCCCAGACGCCAGTGCTTCGGCTCTGCCCCACAAGCTGCGCATTAAAGCCCGTGCCATCCAGATCAAAGTGGAGGCTCTCGATCCTGACTACGATTCATCTGGGAAGTTCTCTTCCCCCATCGACATGTCTGCACGGGCATGCTACCAGATGGGTCAGGCATCTCCACCTGAATACACTCAGTCATCACTCAGCCCACTCTCCCTGCAGGTGAACAACGTCCAGGACTGGATCCAACAACCCGAGTACTGGCACAAAGACCAAGCTCAGGCAAATGGCTACAAGAACACACTTTGTCCTGACTCACCCGGGGCTGTGACTAACAAACTTGTTGTAGATCTTAAGGATGGCTGCTATGCCATTTCTGAGTCGGAGAACTTGTACTTGAAAAAAGGCATTGCCGACCTCTCGGCAGAAGTGGACTCCCTGAAAAAGTTGATTGCAACGCGGCAGGGTTCTGTTATCGAGTCCACCAAAAGCACTACTGAACATGACTTGGTATCTAAAGGATGTTACTCAAACTGAGGCTCCTCTGTTTGCACAACACCTGTTTTCCACTGTATCTGCTACTACACCGTTCCACTCAAATGGTGTCTAAAAAGCTGCAGTTCATTGAGATGAATAGTGGTTTTGTGCACTTTCTGTTTGTAGATTGGCGCGTCCTCGCAGTGACTCATTCTGCTGGCAAAGAAGCCAAAATGTTAGGTTACATTCAAAGTTGTATGGCGTCTTCTTTCAAATTTGTTGTACATTACATTTTTTTTTGTTTACAATCAATGTATGTAAGCACTGAAGCACCATTTTGTCTTTTTTCACCTACATGAGATGTACTGAAAACCACATTGTACCATGAAACGTCTATCGATTTTAGAAGGGACTGCAGACCTGGACTGTCGGTGCCTCCTTAATACTTTGTTTTTACTGTGCCATTTCTATGGAGGTTCACTGTTTTTACCCTGTGTTCTTTTTCAGGAACAGTAGGTAGCATTTTTCATGTTGATAAACTGTCAATAAAATTACTATTGAGAAATGACACTTGATCGATTAATTGATTGATGGATTGTCATAAGGCACGTGAAAGGTTTCTGCTGAAACGGTCGTTTAATCCCCTAGTTCTTTAACGTGTTAAATTAGTTGTTTCCTATTTCCTTGTTGAAATGAAATCTAAGAGAGTAAAATATACCATCAGTATAGAAAACATGAAAGTAAAATGATTGCGGTTGAATGATTTGCTAAACAGTACAATCTGGAAAAAACAGTCAGTAGTTGCTCAGTTGTTACACTGTAAATCCTGAATTTGCATAAACGTCTGTGATCACATGACTTGGGAGATGTTTATCAGAAACAAAGTTAGGTCAATTTACTGTCATGATTTGCATCATCATGTTGTTTAATTTAATGCACATATAATCTAAAGTGTTTGAGTGTTTGATTCAACCCAAATTTTATGATCACATGAAATTCACAGATTTGGGGAAAAAAAACTGAAAACTTCAGAGCAACTGCGGTGTTGTTTGAAATTGATCCTGGGATCCTGGGAATGATGATGATGTTGGTGGAAAGTGCCGTCTACTACCCTGGTCCAAAATCTCCTACTGGTATGAGATCTGGTGACTGCTTTGGCTGTATAATAAAAAGCATTCTATTATTTCCATATTATAGTCAGACCATTCAATGTGCATTGATGCATTGTGGATGAAGGTGATGTCATCATGGACAAGACCACCCCATCAGCATAGAAATCGTTCATTGAGATCAATCACAATAATTTTATATTGATTTTCAGTGATAATTCTGTCTGAAGAAACAAAAAGGAGACAGCAAAACATCTCCATGGCTGTAAAGGGCCAATAGACGTCTTTCAATGTAAAGGTCAAGCCTTCAGGTCTGTATTGTTCTTTTGGTGGACGTCATACGTTCACTGGGAATACGGTGAAAGATGACTCATCTAATCGTATTGCCTTTTTCCACATTTCACTCACCAGTGCTTATCATTTTATTAACAATGACCTCTCATATGTGTATTTATCCTTGTAATTAAGGGGTTATATGACGCAACTCATACAGGTTAATACTTTTATCTACGTAGTCAGTCTTTGCCAACAATCTGTTGTCAGCTGAAGAACTTTAAATCATTTAATGTGCTTGCAAACGCAACCCTTTTTACACACATCTTTCCCACATATATCTAAATAAAGATGCCATTTTAGTTACCTTTCCTACTGAAACACCAGTCAGTTTTTGTGCCTGAAGTTCCTGCTCCAGTGATGAAGTCATGACTATATTTTCCTTTCGTAAGCTTGGTTCTAAAATTAAGCTCATCTGGCCCTAATCATGGTTTTAAAACATTGCACAGAATTAAATTCTGTGTTATTTGTATAGGGCTTTTAACAATGGTCCCAAAACAGCATTGCAAAAATAAACAGTTCATAAATATACATTTCAGTGTAATAAATCAGTCCCTCAAAATTTGAGGTGGTGGCTTAGTGGATAAGGCATTGAATCAGATTCAGATCTAAAGACTGTGAGTTCAAATCCCAGCTACACCAAGCTCCTGGGCCTCTAGGTAAGGCCCTTAACCACATAGCCCGCTTAGTTGTATGAATTAGATACATGTTTTCTTTGAATCAGAACGTCTGCCAAAAGCAATAAATGTAATGTAAATGTCCTTCATTACCACTTCGTGGTATTTAGTGATTAGACAAGGCATTGGACTTTCAATCAGAAGGTCGTGAGTTCAAAACCCAACCTCACTAAGCGCCGATTCCGGGGTCTCTGAGCGAGGGCCTCTGGATAAGAGCGTCTCCCGAATGCCGTAAATGTAAACTGCGTAAGTATATCGTGCAATCGAAGTGTCAATACCCACAAGAGCACATCTTTTACTCTAATTTATATTAATTACATCGTAATATGAATGTAGTGTACTGTTATTAATGATTTGCATTGCATAATTAGAACTCAGGGACAGCCCTTGAGCTTATGATTGGCTTTTAGATTAATGCATGCACTTAATATAGATTGCATACACCTTTCCAGGTAAATGATAAGGGTACCACCCTAAATGACAACGTCCTGATTAGTAGCCTTGTTTTCTAAAAGTGTAAAAGATTTAACTGAGTTGCAATGATTTGAGGCAGTGTCTTTAACCCAAACATTGATTTATCTTCCATTAGGAATTTAATGGAAAAATACTATCCAACGCAAAATGCGTCACTACGCAAACGTAAAAAAAAAAAAAAAGACCCGCATGTGCGGATGAATCCCAAATATCTTCTCACTCTCTAAGGTAGTGCACTATATAAACCATGGAGTTGATGTTTTTGAATCCCCTAAGCAGTGTACACTCCATATAAACCAAAGGTGTTTGAGATAATTGTATTATTTTGTATTTTTTTTATTTATACGTGTCGAAGGGGAACTCCACGCTGCCGTCACGTGACCAGCAATTGCGTCACTCACCGGCAGTTCAAAGTTGAATGTCAAAACACGTACACGCACGCACGCAGACAAACACACACACGCATATACACACACTGCAGCGAAGCGGTATGGCGCTTCTCGTGGGGTCTAGAGTCGTTCTGCAGACGCTTCGACCCCAAACCCTGGCGACTTTCCACTACGTTTGCAGATTTCATGATGTTATGGTGCATCGCGCTGCAGCCGGAAGTGGCGGACGCGCGCGCCGGGCAGCGCATGGCGGCTTGCGGCAGTTCAGCTCCGACGCCAATGACCTGAGCGTTAGGTTCTTGGACGGAGATGACTCAGGTAGACGCCAGCTAGATGTTCGATGTTGTAGGAACGTTTCTTCTTAGAAGCACGACGTCAAGGGTCGGTGCATTTAGGCAAAACACGAAGCCGGTGCAGTTCACACTGATCTGATCTGATCTGATCTAGTCTGGTCTGATTTAACTTGATCTGATCTGATCTAGTCTGGTCTGATTTAACTTGATCTGATCTGATCTAGTCTGGTCTGATTTCATTTGATCTGATCTTATTCGGTCTGATTCAGTCAGATCTGCTCTAGTCTGATCTCATATAAGATGATCTGGTCTGCACTGACCTGATATAGTCTGATCTGATCTGTTCTGATCCAGTTAAATATGATCTGGTCGGGTCTAAATTCATGTTATCAGAGCCGGTCTGAACTGACCTGGTCTTTTCCGATATAGTCTGGTCTGGTCTGATCTCATCAAGGTTTATCGGCTAAAAAAGAATTTGGTTCCAGCTGTTGGTGACTCAAAAGTAAAGACTAAAATAACCTTATACATTTAGTTTAGACTAAACAAGACAAAACAGACTACGAGACAAAACAGATAATACGAGACGATATCATCAGATCCGGTGGGATCTGATCTGAGCGGCTCGGATGTGGTCTGATATAGTCTGGTCTGGCTTGATTCAGTTGATCTGGTTATCTGGTATCTGATCTCATGTTGTCTGAACTGATCTGATCTCATCAACAAAACTGTCATGGTGCATCACTGCCCATCTCCATGTGGTTCACTGGACAGTATGTGTTGACCTCTGCTTGTTTTCACAAGACATCTTACCAATTTCTGTATAAATAAAGAACGATACCAAAGATAAAAGAATGCAGATTAAACAAATTATGAATTCTCAATTTCAAACTACAAAGCTTTGTTCTTCAAAAGTTTAAAAGTCATTAATTCATTCATTCATTCATTCATTCATGTGCTTCCTCTTGGTCAGATTGGTGGTGGACCTGAAGCCTGTCCCATTCTCTTCTAATTGATCCCAGTCCATCCCAGGGGAATCATGCACACTTGTTTATATCTAGGGGTGACTTCATTTATCATGTCAACCTGCTGAGATCTGAGAACTGCCCTAATCTCAGACTTAGACAGATTTACTTCTACAGATAAATAGCAAATATTGTTTGAATTAATAAGGTGCGCTGGAAACTCATCCGTAATTGAAACCAATTTTATTTTCTCCATAAATGAGTAAAACGTTTAATGACTGCAATACAGATTACTCACTGAGGTTCTCTGTTCCTTCAGGGATCGTTGTCTTTGGCCTTAATCGCCCCAAAGCTAAAAATTCCATCAGTAAAAATCTCCTTAAGGAGGTGAGTACGCTATGCATGGAGCTCAAATTCTTCTGTACGCATCATCTGTTGCTCTTGTTGGGTTTTGAGATGCATCATGGGTAATTTTTGTGCTTTACACTTATCATTAGATGTCTGAAGCTCTTGAATCAGTGAAGAAGAACAACAAGGTGCGCTCGGTCATCTTGTGCAGCACGGTGCCGGGAGTCTTCTGTGCAGGTATTGTAGATTCTTCATCTTGTGATGGTGATTGTCAGCTTTGATGAAGGCTGGATGGTGGGGATTAGTTTACTACAGTGCTTAGTTGCTTCGGCTGCAGTGGTGATGGTTTCATGTGCTTCCATAAACAGGTGCTGACCTGAAAGAAAGAGCCAAAATGCACCAGAGTGAAGTTGGGCCTTTTGTCTCTAAAGCAAGGACACTTATTACAGAATTAGGTAAGTGAGTGGGCAGGTGGTGTGGATACATAACTATCTGTAATATCTCATATATATATATATATAGTCTCCAAATGATGACTCCAAATCTGGAGAAGTATGCTCACCAGACGTGGTCTTATTCAGAATCCTAGAAGCTAAATTTTGGACAACCTGTAATTTGTTTAACATAGGTTTTGAAAATGCCTGTAAACATTACAGTAATTACAGTAAGCATTACAGTAATCGATGCGTGAAAAAAAATAAAAATTGATAATTTTTTCCACAACCAAAAAAATAACATATGGCACATTCTTGCAATGTTTCTGAGATTAAAAAATGTGATTTTAACTGTTCTCTGAACATAGCAGACAAATGTTAATGTGTCAAAAATCACACCCAGGTTTTTTTTTTTTAATCTTTGATTGAAACTCCAAAACAAAGCCTTATTGAAATCAGGATTGAAATCCAGTTTTTTTGGTTTGATGGTGTAAACCGATAAGCATGACCTCTGTCTTATCACTCTTTCGAGAGAGGAAATTTTTAAACATCCATATTTTCATCTCAGATACGCAGAGGTAAAAAAAAAGCCAATGGCTGTATTATCACCAGGTTTTGTATGAAGGTATAACTGGGTGACATCTGCATAAAAGTGAAATTTAAGACCAAAAGATCTCAAAAGCTGACCAAGTGAAAAGAGATGTACATACTAAAATGCAATGGACCCAAAATCGAATTGCACTGAATCAACTTCAAAACAATATTCACAGAGGTAAATAAACTGCCTACAATCAGAGAGATATGACTTCTTCCATCTGGGATATAGAATCAGGAATATATTAATTTATTCCCCTAGGAAAGACATATCTTGAAAAATAGCTTATGTTTAGACCAAACAAACTAATGCCACTGATTAAGGGATATACCCTATTTATTCAGACCTTAAAAATAAAGCAAAGTTTCATGAATATTCATGAGTATGCAAATAAAAAACTGTCCTACTGGCATCTGAAACCCCAACCCAGTTCACTGCTTTATGCTACAGCAAATTGTGTACTTAGGTGTGGGTAAACATCTGTCCATTATACTGAAGACTGAACCTACAATATGACATATTTTCAGTTCACTTTTTTGTTATGTATATAATTCCATATATAATTCCACATGTGTTAATTCATAGTTTTGATGCCTTCAGTGTGAATCTACAATTTTCACAGTCATGAAAATAAAGAAAACTCTTTGAATGAGAAGGTGTGTCCAAATTTTTGGTCTGTACTGTAAATATATATATATATATATATATAGTTTTACCTGGAAAGAACGTGCATAGGTGTGATGCCGTGATTGAAATGACACCTTTTAATTTCTTTTTTAATTAATTAATCGTTTTCACCATAATTTCATCAATTGAGAAAATTATGTTGAATTTGTTATATATCTTTAAGCTGCCTGTGTTTAGCGGTTCCGTTTCATTTAAAGTATTAAAACATTGTCCAAAAATAATGAACAAAACATTTTATCTTAGAACCAAACTGAAGATTCGTGCCTTAAAAGGGAAATTACAACAAAATCCATCATAAACCCGCATGCTGACAGGAGCATTAGACTGTTTATCAGAAAGTCTCAAGTTCAAAAGCACCACCAAGCTGACACTGCTGGGCCCCTTGAGCAAGGCCCTTAACCCTCAAATGCTCAGTTGTAAGTCGCTCTGGATTATGGGCGCCTGCATCGTCCATTTCTTTTTAATCATAACTCCTTTCTCTTCCATCTGGGTTCAGGTAATCTGCCAGTGCCGACTATTGCAGCCATTGATGGAGCAGCTTTAGGAGGAGGACTTGAGATGGCTCTGGCCTGTGACATAAGAATAGCAGGTAATATACACACAGTGCACACACTTACATTGTTGATTGAATATAAAAGCGCTTTCTAGACACGAGGTGTTCGCATACACCATCAGGGCTGCTGTACTGTACGTCCTGCCATATACGAGTGGTTCCCCGACATATGATGGAGATGCATTTCAATGACCCCATCGTAGCTTGAAAATATCGTAAGTCGAAACAAGGAAAAAGCTTCTCAAGAACATTTAACGAATTACATTCACTTTTTTACTGTCCAACACTTTGAGGGAGAAGATCGTAATCGTAACTCGGGGAACATCTGTTAAATGTAATACAAAAGGGTGACAGATTAAAGGAAACCAACAGTGGCTGCTATACAGAAGAGAACATGTATGTATGTATGTATTTATTTATTTATTTATTTTGCTGATGGTAGTGGTCTCTTCCAAGATGGCACCTCTTTGGGATGAGTTTAGTTTGTTGTACCAGTACAGTTCCAGAGATTTGTCAAATCTGCCATTGAGAATTTACAATGTTCCTGGTGGTTTGTGGTTGTCCAGCACCAAGCACACACTATATTTTGGCCTGCAATTTGCCACCTGTTTGTGTGTTAGAACACTAAATAGTGAGTGTGTGTGTGTATGAAGAGAAAGAGACTGAGCGAGTTAACACCTACATATTGCACTGACAGTGAGCAGATGTCTTGCGTTTTCATCTCCCACACCCAAGTTTAGGACTAGAAATCTGCTCATGCTCTTAACAGAAATGACACACCATATGCTGAGACACTCGTCACTGATGCTTCACATGTTCGTTTTCTCAGTGTTATACATTTATTTATTTTTGGCTCATTCTTATCACCAGAGGGCTGCTATTTTTTTTTTTTAAACATATTGGTTCATTACACGTATTATAGCAGGTCTTGGTAACAATCTATAAAGAAGTATGTAGGAGGTGCTGAAGATGATGAGAATGAAATGAACGTCATGAAAATAATGTATTTAACTTTGTTTATTTTTTTATTTTTTTCTGTGCAGCTACTTCTGCTAAAATGGGACTGGTCGAAACAAAGCTAGCCATCATTCCCGGGGCAGGTAAGTCTCAGATGCAATTAAAACAGCTTCCCTGTTCCAGAATTAAATCTGTTTATTTATTGGCTTATGAGTTGTTATGCAAAAAAGAATTGGTGTATGTAAAACTTCGGATATGAACATGGTTTCTGTAATGAGCCTGGTGTGATAGCGTGCAGTTACTGGTCAAGAGTTTGAGTTCACAACAAACATTAGAAAAACATTGAGATCACAGTCACTGCTGATGTCGTGTACTCAATCACAATGTTGTGCATGTGGAAAAAACAGTTTTGTGTGCACCATGTTGCTATAGGGTGGTTTTACAGTTTGGTCAGAAGTATTCAGACACCCGATTAATTAAACATCTACCAGAAATGCAAATAGTAGCATATGTAAATAAATGTACAGAAAATAAATATAAAGGTTTTGGGAGTGAACATGTGAAGAAGCTGTTACGCAAGTACTAAAAATAAATATCAAATCTACAGGCAGTGTCAAAATGTAAAAAATGGTGCTTAGTTGATAAACAAGAACACTAAGAATAAATAAAATGAAATATGTGTATGTATTGAATGTGCAACTGTTATACACAGTGTATATAAAGATGATATGAAGATAATGTAGGATATACAATGAATTAATAATTACATACAGATCTGATTCTCCTGAAATGATACAGGAGTGGAGAAGAACTGCATGATGATTACTGGCAGTGTCCTGGTGGTGTAGTGTAGAGTTCAGTAGGATGATGGTAGAAGGAAAAAGGATGATGGTGCTCAACCTGGTTCTTTTGCATATGTTCCTGTATTTCTTGATAGCTGGCAGTTGAACAGTTTGTAACTGGGATGTGAGGAGTCCCTGATGATGATGATGATGTGTGCTCTGGGCAGATATCTGCTGTGGTTGAGAGACTCATGAGGCGTTATGCAGATTTAACTACCTTTCGCAGGGCTTTCCATTCACACACAATGGAGCTGCCATACCACACTGTAATGAAGTTCGTTACATCTTTTGTATATAAACAGCTATCGAAAATGTACTTCCTGTTTGGTGAGGTTGAGTTCAGCCTTCAGATCTGATCTCTTTCTTTTATTTCTATTTGAAATAAAGACACACTATTAACCTTAACTCTTCTTGAAACAATGTCCGTTGTGAAAAGCGCTATAGAAATAAAATAGAAAAAAATATATAACTCGAGTTGAAAGATTGCCTTTTTAAAATCTTAGTTTTATTCTGGCACGTTGAAGAGGTTGTTGTGTTGTTGGTTAATGCAGTTTTGTGTTGTCCAATTTCAGTTGTATTCATTTGCACCTCACAAATCAACTGTTTCTGGCTTTCACCAACACGTGTCTTGCCGTTGATGCCTAGTGCATCTTTGAGCCTACGTTCAATACGAGTCAAATACTGTTTAAATCAGATACTCAAAGTTATATTGGAGTGGTAATGGAGTAAGTTCTGAGGTAAAATATCTACACTTTGACTCAAGTATGATTTTTAGGTAGTCTACACTTCTGAGCAAGCTGTTTCCACAGTACAGTGTGTGTGTATGTGTGTGTATGTGTATATATATGTATATAAAATAGAAAGTGTGTGTGTTCAGATTGATGATTGTTGCACCACCGCTTGTTAATGAAAAACGGACACAAATTGCTTTGCTGCTCGTCATTGCCGATCTTTCAGCAATAATCCAAAATGCTGCTTTCATGAGGTCATGTTTTGATTTGTGGGTTTAGAGGGAATGGGTCGATCCATGTCTGCTGCTGAGTGTTATCTAAGGAATTTTTAATAAAGCAAGATTACTGCTTCTGTCGCCTCGTTCTAAAAATAAAAACATATTTAGCCAGCTAGCGAACAGTGTGCTATCTGTTTCTGGCATCAAGAGCAGGAAAAAGGAGGGCAAAGAAAACAAGAATTATTCACAGCCACATGTGGGGCAGTCATGAGTAGCAACTATGAGGTGTGATTTACTCCTTCATTTATTTATTTTACGCTCGGGGTCGCCGAGAGCACGCTTTCGTAACGCGATTACATAGAGATGACATTTAGCGCTATGAGACTTCCGATGGATTTTAGCTTAAACACAGGACCTCTGCTTTGTGTTTATTTGAGTGAAAAGGCCAGTGATCCTCAGAGGCTGCTGTTTTGAGAATGATGATGTTAATGTCAGGCAAGGTGTCATGTTTTAATTAGGTTTACGCCGATGCCTGGTCCTTTGGAGCTGATGCCGTCTCAAATGTAGATCCAGGTGCCCTTTGTTTTTCTTTCTTACTTCGCTCGGGGGGATCGGGCCCGTGACATTTCATCGCCACCTCCTCACAACTCGCACACTGCCGAACACTTCCTGAGGGAATTTATTTTAAGTGGCGCCACAATGTACGTTGTGTTATGTAGCGTTTTATTAGAACAGGTTGCTGTAGGACGTTAGTCTTTCATCCTGAACAAAAGCTTGGCTTAAGCACTGCATACTTCAGCTGTAGAGAGAATTAAAAGGTAGTTTTTTTTAGGTAGTTTATACGTTCATATACATTCATCAGTACCTTTCTGTAGATTCTGTAGAACCCTCAGAGGTTCCCAGACCAGCTGTGAGATTCGGATAGATCAGAAAACGGCATTTTCATTTGCGTTCCCTTTATCTACTGTAGCGTTTTAAAACGGATTTTAAAAATCTTCTCGTTCACACTGAAAAATCTTAAATCCTATGCACTAGGCATGAATAAAAACATACGATTTTCTTTTTTTACGGCAAATATAAATCACAGTTTCAATACAAACAAAGCGCAGAGAAAAACATGCGTTCAATGTGAGCGTAGCCATCTCTCCAACACCTCGCAGGTCCCCCTCTGGTCTTTATCCAGTGTCATGTCTCTGATGCAGGTTTACCAGAGGCTTGGGCGTCGCAATAAGATGCCAACCCCTCAACCTTCCTCTTAAATAAGAGGGGGTGACAGTTCTACTATTTTACTTTCCAGGATCTCCTCTGACTGGCATAAGGAGAATGCTTCTCCAGGACACGTCAAGTTATCAACACTTTTTAATTCAAACTGTAGATCATGCATCGTTACAAGGAAGCTTAATATATTCAGGCAGCTGAGCCGACTGCCTTCTTCCACATACATAAGTTCACTTTTCGGCTGTTTGCTTTCGTTGCAATGGAGAGAGTAATTTTATCCCTCTGACCCAAAGCACCAGTTTTATCATCATAAGAGATTAAACTCACCATCTTCTAATGATAGATTAATAATTTTTCCATTGTGAGACCCTTTGTCTCAGATTTTTCTAGGGCTGCAACCACTAATCGATAAAAAAAGATAACAATTAATAATGAAATACGTCAACAACGAATCAATTACTTGGTCTGCTCATGTTACGGGTTAGCGTGACGCTCATGTTACGGGTTAGCGTGAAGATAACACAGCTGCTTGTATAATGGAGGAGAGTACAGGGTCACTCGGCAGCAGGAAAAAGTGTGCGTCCCAAATCACCCAAGGCATGGGAGCATTTTATATTAAACGCAACAAAGAAAACTGTACCTGGAAGCTTTTTGAAGCAGAGCTTGTGCGACTTGGAAGGACCACAGTGATGCACGAGCACATGAAAAGAAACCACACTGGTGTCACGGATGAAGGCGAAACATCAGCACGGTGATGAATTCGCTTTTTATTGCATTTGCATACTAAAACAGTAACATCTATTTTCAAACAGGATTTACTGTGAATTAACTACGTTCAAATGCTTGTTTTGAGCGTTTGTATATTAAATTTAATGCTTATATAATTTAAATATTATACAAAATTATATGAATGAATATTTTAAATATTTTGATTATTCAAAAAACAATTTAAATAATATTTTAATTATTAATTCTAGATGCTTATATCTTTACAACTGAATAAAATATCTGTGTATTTCAGCCAAAATGGTCAAAACAATGTAGTATTATATTTTATATTAATATTCTCAAAATCGATTCTCAAAATAATTGTTAGTTGCAGCCGTAGATAAAATTTTTTTCCTTTTGTCTTTCTTCTATTGCCTCAGAACTGCTAATTCTGCAGAACGAAGTAATAAACGTGTGATCTGATAAGTAATCAACTCCCACTGAAAAACATCAGAACATCAGATCCAGTTGCTATGGTTTGCCCCAGACACTGAAATATCGCTGTCTATTTTTTTATTCATGAACGCAAGCAAAGCCAGCGAGGTTGCCCATTGAACCCCGTTATCTCCTCTAGATGTAACTGGATCACCAGGGACTTGGCACAGTGCCAGCGGTTTGCATCCTTTTCAATATCTTTTTGATTTCGGGAACTAGAGCCAGGCCAAGATGTTAGCAAAAAACGTCTCTTTTTATTCCTTTGGATAAGTAGATTAGTGCGCTGGAATGAATCTGCTCACTGACCTGTTATCAAGTGCAAATCTAAATTCTCTTTTCTTTCCTCTGCTTTTTTAATGTCCCCTTTCTCCTTTTTCCCCCCATTACTGTGTTCCGCTTGACCTCATCACGCAGCCGTTATTAAACCAGAGGAGTGTAGTTCCTCATCTTACACCCACAGTAGGGTTTTTTTCTTTTTTTTTTTTTTTTTGCTACCTACTTACTGCTGCATTTTCCTCTCAGCAGGAAAGACTCATGAAACTTCCATTTAGACATATAAGGAAATTAATAAAATAATACAGTCATTGTTTTTCCTATCGAGGTCAAAAACGTACAAAGCTACAAAGCCGATAACTTTCCTCAGACGGGGTCGTGATTTCATTAGCAGGAAGTGAGCAATGTGTGTGCGTTTAGAGCCACTGATCCCGAATGACGTTTTTGGGAAAAATGTGCCCTAATGCCTCCGGCGGTTTCCTAATGTGAAAAGAAGTCTTTTTTTTTTAAGGTTATGTGTCAGAAGAGCTTGGAAAACCCCTTGGACTCTTAACAGCATTTTTCCACTAGACATTAAAGTACAGATCCATGATGAGTAACCAGTCTGAATTTAATCTTCTTGCCCAGGTAGCCTGAATAGGAGACAGGGGCATTTGAGCAGAGCTCAGAAATAGTTATTGATTAGAACTTTTGTAATCATCCTTATATGTTGCTGGTTTGAATCATTATTTTAGATGTTCCCACGCTGCAGTCGTCTCAGTGCACCAACCGTCTTTCTTTCTCATTACATACGTCTCGTTCTTTATAATACAATAGAACATTGTTGAAATCTTATTTAATGTCTTGATTTTGGCTTTTGAAATTCTTTTGGCCAGATTTTTCTTTATTTATAATCAAATTAAATGGATTTTTTCCTCAAATTAAAAAGGTTGTTGATCATGAATCTTTTTTCAAGGCCATTCTGAAATATAGAAAATATATATTTCCTGAAGAAAAAAAAAAAAAAATTCATGATCAAATATTCATTTAAAATTTGGGCCTGAATTGTCTTTCAACATTTCAGTGCATTTTTTTATTTTTATTTTTTTCTGCTGTGGTTCAGTTTATAATTTTTCAAAGGAATGAGAGTCCATGCATTCTTGCAGCACATTTTGGATTCTTAGGTTCGTCCAGGTGGATTTTCATCATCAAATCTGGCTTTGATCATCAAAACCTCAGGTTGTCACTTTAAACACCAGTGACCGAGCAGATTGTTGGCAAACACAGATTTGTTTGCTTCTTTAACCATTTTTGTGGTCTTTGGTCCGTATAATGTCATGAGCAATATATTACTTTTATCCATATTATGTGAATTTATTTAACTATATACAGTATATAATTAAAATGTTAGTCACCATAACGCAGAATCAGTGTGAGCTTCATTTATTAATGCATAACGCATAGGGGAAAAAAAGGGTGATTGATGCAAGTGTGGGAAATTGGCTTAGGTGGAAATGTTTGTTTTTATAAATAAAAAATAATACATACAAACCAGGAAATTTAATGATAATGGAATGAAATAAAAAAAATTATCCACGTCCTGGTGCTATACGGGGTGCAAAATGGTTTTGAAGGCGGATGCCTTGATATGCGTTTAAACTAATCTTTACATTCTCATAGATATTCCTAATTCTTCATATCTGTAATAAATAAAAAAATAAAAAAAATTACAAGACCAGTTAGGGACCTTGATATTAAAAAAAATCCGATATTCATGCTAACCGTCTTGTTTTTCACACGAACATGGATACGTCCAATTTAGTTTTGGGGCTCCTTTTTTCCAGTCAAGAAACGAACGAAACAGTGCCGCAGTGGCTGCTCTGACAGAAGCCCGAAAGCATGGGAGACGAGTTTGCTGTACTTGTGGTTTATTTGAGCAAAAAAATGATAAAATTTTCCTTTGAACGTGTTCCACCTGCTGCTTTTAACCGACACTGTTTGCAGTGATGCAAACGACCAATCACTGACAGAGGAACGAAAAAGACGAGGTGGTTAGTTCTGTTTGGAAAATTGCGCATGCTGTGGTGAACAAACTGAAACCACGGGGCCTTTCTTGTGCAAAAGAATGTATTTGTGTTAAAACCTTTTTTTTTTTTTGTGGGGCGGGTTTTTTAAAGAATGCCGAAAGTTCATTAACGAACAGTTCTGTACGGTGCTAAGTAAACGAGGTCACAAGTAAAAGGAATTTATTATAAGCTCCTTAAGTACGCTAATGAATGAACAGCCCGCTGTAGTGTTTTCATAAACTGGTGTGGTAATGTTTCTAGTATAGAGATATCTGTTAGCAACTTGAGGGCATACATGGCTGTAACATGTTGTCATAGCCACTTTTGCCAGCACCTTGGCAAAAAGAGTCTTTTTCCAAGTAGCTCGGCATTCACGAGACCCAAGTATGGCTGGTATGATGCGAGTAGGTTCAGGCCATGGGCTTGGCCATCATCTGTTAGCATGCCTGGGGCATATAAGGATTTTATACAGGCACATGGGGACCCTAAAATTCGCTCTAGAATTGTTAGCACCCTTTATGAAAAATGACAATATATAAAAAGAATATGTGCATCATACTATTTCTATCTAAGGTCAGGGAACGGGGTCGGTCATGATGGTGCAGAGCGGGTTAAGGGCTTGTTTAAGAGCCCACCTGTGGTAGTTTGGTGATTTTGGGATTTGAATTCCTGTCTACCTGAACAGCCAGAGCCATCGCCCAGAAAATAACTGCAATAAGTCTTCTTTTATTTTTTGTTTTGTTTTTTTGTTAATGGAATGAGGTCCTTCTTGCAGCACGTTTTGAATTTTTAGGTCCGCAGGGTTGGACAGTAAAAAGTAAATGTAATTTGTTACTGTACTTAAGTCGCTTTTTTCATGCATCTGTACATAGAGTATTAAAATTTTGGGAAACTTTAGCTTTATTACATTTAAAAGTCAAATATTTTCCTTTTTGCTCAACTACATTTTGCAAAATCAGTTTTTCGTTTTTGATTTATGAGGATAAAAACGTAACTGGTCAAACACCAATGTAAACCAACGCAAGCCACCAATCGGGTTCGAGCGCTCGCTCTGTTTTGAACTTGTTTTGTTTGGCGCTTGGTGTCTACTGATCACCAACATATACAGTTCAGCATCAGTTCAACAGCAAGCAGAACATTTAGAGAGGAATAAATAGTGGGAGGATCTCCAGATTCGAACTCACTACAATTCATTATTTGTGTGATTTTTTTTTTTTAAATTTATTTTTACATTTTTTATAGTTTTTGTTTTTTTTTTTTTTATTTTTTTTTAAGTAGTTAAAAAAAGAAGGTTTGGGGCTCATGATCGTTGTAATAGAAATCAACATGTGACTCATTAATATCATTCTATGAATAAATTGTTGTGTTAAGAGAAACATTCAAGTCTTTTTACATAAACTGAGTTGATTAAGCAAAGAGTCTTGTGATAAAAAACAATAATTGGACCATTACAGCCACAATAAATCATAGTACTTTGGAGACTCAAGTACATTTAAAAGTAAATACTCTTGTACTTTTACTCAGGTGAAAGTTTAAAGGGACATTTTTACTGAAGTAAAATTTTCTCTACTTTGACTCAACTACATGGTTTGTGTATTTGTCCACCAGTGAGTATTTGGAAGTGTTTGCTTTATCAATGCCAGATACAACAGACTCTTTTTGGATACTTTTCCATGCATGAAGTTTTCTTTTGATTGCTCATCTCACAAAGCAGCATTTTGATTTCAGGAAATGATTTTATTGCAACCCTTTTATGTAGTTATGAAAGTAGCATTGAACAATTAATTGTGAAACTTGACAACCACAAGAATCAACTAAACAGGGTAATTTTCTTTTTTTTCTTTTTCTCCTGCACTTATTTTTTCCCCTTCTTCACCATGTTTTTTTAAACTGTGTTCATGGGTCCAATTTCCGACAAATCTGCAACAGCTTCAGAAACGAGAACACGAGACACTGTTTTGTTCTGAGTCTAATTTTATCGCTTTTTTTTATATTCAATGCCTGATTTGTGTTAACAACCACCTGTCTCTTTTGTATTGGAAGCAAGGGTGTTTTTTTTTTCCCATGATAATGGATGACGGAGGGATTTTTTTGGGTGTGTGTGCAATCTTACATGTAAACTCCAGGAAATAATAAAAGCCAGTCATGATCATTTATTTTTTATTTTTTAGAATGACTTATCTGTGGCCTAGTGAAACTAGTATCAAGTTGTACATATTAAAAGAGATTTTGATTAAGGGGGTCTGCCAAATGCCCTAAACTTAAATACAAATATATTTCACACTTTTAAGGGGAATGTACTCTCTTTTGTAATGTAGTTCTATTGTTTATTTATTTTTTTGTTATATCAAAGATATGAGATGGTATCAAAAAAAAATGTCAAGACTTGCTCTGTTTAAGTACCGTAATTTCCAGATATTAAACCACACCCACTGAATTTTACAAAGATTTTTATTTTGAACATAAATAAGCCGCACCTGTGTATAAGCCTACATTGAAACTAATGAACTTTACACAGGCTTCAATGAAAAGCAGTGTCTGTTACACGGCTTGTATCTAAACGGGAGCCTTCCAAGAAAGTCATTGTTCACTGTCTTCCTCCTTCCTTTCACAACTATTTCTCTCGGGTGTTTATCTTTTGGCATCTTCGTGCGTTTAAAAATCACCATCGGTGAAGCTTTTCTCTCGATGCCGTGCAGCTCAGAACACAGGTGAAGTGTGTTTTCATGCCCGGTTGTTTTCAGGGTGACGAATGATTCGCATTTCCTGTAGACAGTCCGAGTGAGCGGCAGGTCAAACGTCAGAGGAACATCATCCATATTTATGATGTGGTGCGGCCCGATTCAGTGGAAGAGCATCTGATTTAATATAAAGAGTTTCATTGGTTCACCTGAACCCGTTCTGCAATTTCATTGGTCTAATGTTATGGGGTTCAGTTTTTTGGCTTGAAGCTTGTGAAACCGGGAAAAACGCAGGAAAAATCCATAAATTAGCCGCTTCGTTGTTTAAGCCACGGGGTTCAAAGCGTTTGAAAAAAGTAGCAGCTTATAGTCCGGAAAATACGGTACTTTATTTATCTACATTTACATATGATCACCTTCAAAATAGTCCCCGTGCACAACAATACAGTACTCCCAGCGTTCCTGCCACTTCTGCAATGTGTCCTGAATGTCTCTGTGGCAAATTTGCCAGTTTCACACAGAATTTCACGTTTGCTTTTTGTTCGAACTGTCCATGATGAAATCGCAGATGTGGTACCACACATGGTCAGAATAGCAGCAGTTAGCACCATTAGTCCCGACACTTTTTGATATCACCTTGTTTAAATATGATTGTCAGTGATGTTTGAGGAGAGGATGGAAGATTCAAGACTCTAGCTATCAAGTCAACTGAAGTAACTGATTACATGAAGCATTTACTGATTTGTTGATTTGGATATTCTCCCTTAGATGTTATGAGGAAGAAATCTTGAGAGGAACCAGACTCAAAAGGGGAACCCATCCTCATTTGGGTGACATCAAGAGTGTTATTATAGTCTTTAAAACAATACAGAACACTGCAGAGTGAGAACATGAGCACTGGAGTGTGTGATTATGATTAATGTCCTTTTTACAGTCTTATACATTCAGTTGAGGTTATGGAACCAGGAGCTCCTGAGCAACTCATAAAATAGCTCAACATTTAAAATCATCACCGATCCAACACCAGCTTCTCCATGCCAGAGCCTTAAAACACTCAGAGGTCCAGTGTTCAAAATCCACATGAGGTGGAATCCAATTGGCACTGGTACGTCTCTAAATGGTTCTGGTTTTACTTCTTTAAAGGCCATATTCTTCATGAGGTAGGATGTGACTGGGGCTGGAGCAACCTCAGGATGCCTTGGGATGGAGAGAGAGAGAGAGAGAGAGAGAGAGAGAGAAGAAGAGGAATTAGCATAGCTGCTGTTCATGATATTAACAGCACAAGTTGATAATGTGATGTGATCACATGTTCTGGAGAACAAGGTTATGATATGTGATGTGTGTTATGTGTAGGATTCACTAAAAAGATACGTCTTTAATCTGCAATTGAACTGGGAGAGTGTGTCTGAACCCCGAACACTGTCAGGAAGACTATTCCAAAGTTTAGGAGCTAAATGTGAGAATGTTCTACCACCTTTAGTGGACTTTGCTATTCTAGGAACTACTAGAAGTCCAGAGTTTTGAGATCTCAAGGAGTGTGATGGATTGTAGTGTGTTAGAAGACTGGAAAAATACATGGAATCCAAACCATTGAGAGTTTTTGTAGGTAAGTATCAGTAGTGCCTGAAGGAAAGCTGAGTGTGGTTGTTTGGTGTGGTTGTTTGGGTGATAGTAGAAGACCGAGGATTATTAGTATGAGATGTGACTTGAAAAGCAAACAGTGTCTTTGTAGTCATTACCTTGAACAAATACCAGATACATCATGATCTTCTGTGACCATGTTGGCACTTGTATGACCCTGTATAATATCTGGAAAAAACACTGGAACTATTCAGTTTTTCAGCTTTTGGTTTACTTCTGAAGAAAGAAAGAAAAAAAAACAATAACATGGCTCTGTGCTTGGGAAAGAATGGGGGTTCCTGGTAGTTGTCCACCTGGTGTATTATGAAATGGCATTTCTGCTTCCCATTGTTTTCGATGAACTGACTCACACAATTCTGAGGAATAGTCTGCAGGTTCTGAGTTGCCAAAGCTGATAAGATAAAAAATGAGAGCGTGCAGATTCGTCTGTTTCTGTGGGAACGATAGCCGAACTGTTAGCAATGATTAATCAGCGATACAATCACCGCTCTTACTCTCTCTCCCCTAAAGTCTGGTGCTCTATCAGAATGTACAAGACCTCTGTTCGCAAAGCCTACTTCCCCCGTCCTGAACAACGTCCTTGTATTCCCTAAAAATCTAAAATGTTTCTATATTCGGCTTGATATATTTCTGTGGTCAAACTTTTTGACAATTTACAAGTTTCTTCCTAATAATTGTAAGTTGATCCCTAATGAGCGAGTCAGTGGCGACTGTGGCAAGAGATCCACATCCATCCTTGAGTTGAAGTGAGCTCACTAACTTCATTGATCTTCATGCGTCGATCCAGTCACTAGTCGCTGGTACCTCAGGCGCATGTTTAACTCGAATAAGGAGATTTTGTTTGATGAGTAGAAGATGTTGTATAACCCGTGATTTTTTTTTAAATTTGCATTTGTGGCCATGGGGCTGTGGATCTTAAAGGCAATTGGATTTTTGTACCTCAGTGAATAGATAGTTTCATGAACTGGATTCCATTTTTTTTTAATGAAGAACAGGGTATTGTAATGGGAAGAACTTATGATGGGTAAACTTTGTGAGCAAGCTAAGGGAAACTGTCTGTGGTTGACACATTTTGTTGACATTTGAACAGACTGTATTAAAGCTTGAGGTCTGGATCGCTAGTCTTGGCAACTATAACGGAACTGGGCCATTAATATAATAATAATAATACAGGAGGTGTTCAAGTCAAACCGGGACTTTAAATTTGACGGGTATAAAAATTAAGCTAGCATGGCAATACTACATGCAGTAGTAAGTGGCTAGTGTGTCCTATTACTAATAATACCTCAATAATTACCTAATTACCCTATTTTCCTAATTCCTAAATACTATTAATACCGTTAATTCATTTGACAGCTGCAGATCTGCGTAACATATCTCAAATATCAACTAAAAGTTCAAAGGAAAACAGCAGCAGTGGCCAAAACTCGCTAAGCCAAAAAATTATACTTTCACTAGGGCACATTAGATCGTTTATGAACAATTGAGTCAAGCTGTTCCACATCATTAAGGAAAGCGTTTTTCACGGATCTGCATGGATTTGCGCCAGAAACATGCCACCAATCCACTGACCTACTTCTTTGCTTCTTCCCACACCACTGTTTGCCTGCCCCAGATCCTCAATGTGCCTACAGCAGTGGCTTACACACACACACACACACACACACGTTGCTGGCTTATAAAAAAATTATTTTCTAGTAGCCTTGTGTTAATAGATACTCTCATATTGAACACAGTTACAAACTGCTGCTGCTCAGCACAGAACGACAGTTTTCCAACATAATAACGACTCCAAACACACCGCCAAGATGACAACTGTCTTGCTGAGGAAGCTATAGGTGAAGGTGATGGAGTGCCCAAGTATGAGTCCAGACCTGAACGCTATTGAGCACCTGTGGGGCATAATCAAGCGGAATGTGGCGAGAAGCCCATGTGTCCAACATCCGGCAGCTCCATGATGTCATTATGGAGGAGTGGAAAGGGATCCCAGTAACAACCTGTGCAGCTCTGGAGAATTCCATGCCCAAGAGGATTAAGGCAGTGATGGATAACAATGGTGCTTACACAAAATATTGGCACTTTGAACATGTTCACTTGGGGTGAACTTGCTTTTGTTGCCGGTTATTTTGACAATAATGGCAATATATAATGAGTTTTTTTCTGGGGACATTCAATTTTTACTGCACATTAACTACTCTAAAATATATCTAATTTATATTTCTATAGTATTGTCACTTAAAAAGATTATACTAAAATGATTGTAAGTACACATACGTACATACGTGCATACTTGTAACTTTTTTTGTCCCCCTTATTAATGTGAACCAGAAACAAACACATTTTCGTGTCTTCCACTGCCCAACACACTGTGTATCAAATCCCATACCTGTTTATTATTCTGTTATCGATCGTTACAGGACGTGTTTCAATTTTAAAAACCTCCCATGCAGCCTTGAGACATGTCTGTTTTTTTGATTATTTTTAGAATATTTTATTTTAATTTGATTTACTTGATTTTCATTTTACTTGATGTACCCGAGATACAGGGGACGAGAACAGCATACAGCGGTCAAGGTTTGTGTGGGTTTGTGTGTTTGGTAGCTCAATGCTAAAGGCATTAAACTTTGGATCAGAAAGTCTCAAGCACCACCATACTGCCACTACCCGGGCCTTGATCACGGCCTTTAATCCTCAACTGCTCAATTGTAAGTCGCTCGGGATAAGTGCGTCTGCAAAAAACTATATAAAACATTTAAATCTGTCTTTATGAGTTTGTTTGTTTGAAAAATTTAGCAACCTAAATCTGGGGGAGGTGGTAGCTCAGTGGGCTTTGGATCTGAAGGTCGTGAGTTCAAATCCAAGTCACATCAAGCTGCCATTCCTGGGCCCCTAAACAAGGCCCTTAACCCTGCAGCTGATCAGTTGTATAAAAGTTATAAATGTAAGTCGCCTGGATAAGGGCATCTGCCAAATGCAGTAAATATAATTTGAACCTCATTTTCCAATCCGTTACTGTAGATTATTTTATTCATGATTTACCATGAAATACCTTCTGCCCTAATTTTGTATGTGGATTATTATGATTGGTAATAGTAGCAGTAGTATTTTTACTATTGCTATTATTACTGCTACAGCTGTAACCATCTGTTTGCATAAGTCAAGTGTTGATGGTCCTGGAACTGGAACTTCGTGTCCAATTTCCGCACTGGTACTTCAGACGTTAACTTTATTCCAGAAGGAAAAGCAGACATGCACACTAACAAAACACTGAGGGTTAACTCCTTTAAAATAACCGGCACAAAATTTGACAAACCTGTTGATCCAAAGGAGCAGTTTATAAAGAAAATAAATTTAATAAATCGGATAAATTGACCCAAGAGTGAAGCCGGAACATGGACAAGTGACAAAAAATAAACGAGTACCGGTCAAACAAAGGCGAAAAGATGAACCGCTGCGGCTTGGTGTATAAATCGGTGTTTATCTGATAAGTCATGGGAGAAAATTCTGACACATGGGGACTGCGCTCTGATGTTTAACATGGGATTGAGTATTTTATACTCTCCCATAAAAATTGAATAATCCCGAAACGGAACATTAAGGAAAAGTCTATGATGTTTCCCTAAATCGTCTCAGCATCTGCAGTGAGCAGTCATCCATCACGGCGACTTTCTTCACGTTAAATGTGCTTCCAGGAGCTCATACGTACGCCAGAGACCGGGAAGATCGATGACATCGTTCCCAATCTGATGCGCGTTTTCTCCGTAGCTGCCACAGGAGCTGGACATCCAGAACAGTTTGTCTTTCAAGGAAATCTGTCATGTGAAGAATGTTATTGTCATTGGATGCCACGTGACCTAATTACAACTTTGCAAAAATATACATCATTGCATTCTAGATTTACACTAGCATCTACTTTGAGTACATAACAAGTCCTAAAAGTAATACATTGGCTGGGAATGTATAAGGGAGCATATAGTGTATCAGTAAACTGATATAAAAAGCTTCTGTTGTAACAAGGATTCAGTTAAGTGAAATCCAGGATTTTTGTAACCTGAACAGTGTGTGTGTGTGTGTGTGTGTAATGGTGCGTTTTAAAAAGCAGTATGGCCTCATCTGTTCATACAAAAAAATGTGGAACCGTCACATATGTTCTGTTCAGGCTAGTGCCTTTTGCATATATTTTTAAAGCAAGGTGTTTTCACAACACCTGCAGAATTCCGTTTTATGTCCTAACAGCATTCCTTCCTTCCTACCTCCATGTTTTGCGAGTGTGAACGCACGTTCCACCTGTCTAAGGGACCCCTGTAAATTCTTAGAAAGCCCAATGGTTCTCTATAACATACCCTGGGGAGTGATGCAATATTGGTGAAGTGCCTGCCACGTGTCTGAACAGTCACAGAACATTCACCGGTTAAAGTTAATGCTGATTGATTTCAGTTCCAGGAGCTGTCTTTCCTGAGAAATGGCAGAACTGCACAGCTGATGGACTCTGAGGTGACACTCACCCCCTCCTTTTTTTTTTTTTTTTTTTTTTTTTTTTTTTCTTTTTTTTTTTTCTTGGCTGCCTTTGAACAGTTCTGGGAATGCGATATGTTATAATCGTCTCGCTGACTAGGCCATACAGACGATTTCCAAACAGCTCAGGGCAAAGCTCCAGGTCAACCGCCCTGACGGTATATCATGCTTTTACAAACATGTCGAGACAGCAAGTCCCCCCCCCCCCCCCCCCCCCCCCCCGCCGATCCTCAACACATGCTGTAACTAAGATGGCCAATTTTCATGGGTTGTGATGTAAGGCTTTCTTCGAATCTCTTGCTAAATCTCCTCCACAATAAGAAAAAAAAACCTGTTAGTTACACAGCATTGCATAAGGGCACAAGTTCACTGCTGGAACTTGTTAGATAGCTTTGTTTGCATTTGTGGCTTCTCCGCTTGTGGGTCCTGAGATTAATAGTCGAATCATGCTTGTTTTCTAGTCTTTTCCTGGCATCACAGTGACTCAGATGTTTAAAGAAAGGAAAAAAAAAAAACAGGAGATAACATCATTGTCTGTGAAACGAATCTTTGCTCAGGCCAGATTTTTTTTTATATTTTTTTAAAGATAAATTCCCTTTTCTTTCTTTATGTAACCGAGTGGATATTACCCCTTGTTTTTGCCACTTCAGATATCTCGAAAACCTTTCGTGTCTGTCAGATTTCAGACGAAAAGACAAAAAAAAAGAACCATAACAGTCAATCACTTTGACCGTCAGCAGATGCGAGCAGATGTTGCCAGATCTGCTTGAAGTAGTTTGATTTATTGTCAAGGTATTTAGAGAGAACTGGGGAGGGTTGCTTCATCACTGAGCATTTATGCAACGTGTATCTGCATCTTCGAGTGTAAACATGTTCCCCTTATGAACTTGGGTAAGTTGTGTAAGCCGGATAAAAGGCTTAAAAAAAAAATCAACTCGTGATGATGTGGCCTCTGGGTTTTTTTTGCAACAAAAGCGAACGCTTACTACGTGACTGTCCGGTTACAATTAGGTTACTGGTTTACGTGGTTACAGTATATTCATGAGAAACATGCTGAAACATTGTTGAAGTTATTGGTCCATTAATGTAATTAATGTACTGTATAATTCCATAAATCTGCATTTCTATCCCTGAAGTCTGATCTAGAGAATTGTCTGATATACAGATACACTGGCAACCAATGATGGTTTACCACACACAGATTTTTACGTATTGATATTACACAGTGTTAATTGTCTTGTGTGCTACATGTGCTTGATTAAAGTAGTTAATTGAAGATCTAGTCACAAACATTTCTCAGGTCGTGTATATTTTGATTGTAATTTTCAAATGAGGTTAAACTCTATTGTCAATGTGTAGAGTACACGTATTGTACAGGGCCAATGAAATGCAGTTAAGCATCTAAACAAATATGCAAATAGCAATGAATATAAATAAAGAAATCTAATATATATAAATACAATATATTTTATATAGATACAATAAACATTGATAGTACACTAAAGGGGGCAAATATGAATTAAAACAAATAAGTGCATATATGCAACGGTGCACGTATGCGTACTGAAGTTTTTCTTTTAGGAACGTATAAAGTGACGGATCGCATGTTTGTTTAGTCTCAGCTTCGCACTGTAATTGCGTTTTTGAATTTTTTTTTCACTTGAAAACATACACAGCAATAACAGTGATATAAAAAAGAAATTAGAGTTAGCACAGTGTCACTGCGGCTAATAATATTTTTTTACGCATGCATGAAAACACTAAAGAATCAATACCGCTAGCGTTAGCTGCTAACCAGGAAGTGGCTAGAGGCTATCGCTAGCCCTATGGATTCAAGATTCAATTATATGTCACAGACATGGATATATACAGGATACAACTTGCAGTAAAATGCAAAGTTAAAAAAAATTAATGAAAAAAACTTGTGCTTAAAATCCATATTGCTAGCATTAGCCGCTAGCCACTTCTTGGTTAGCGGCTAACACGGACGCTATGGATTCTTTAGCGTTTAATATCCAGCTTCAAGAATTTCTCTTAAAAGGGGAAAACCCTGACAATTTTACATATCGAGGGAGTAAATGAATCACATATGTCATTCTGATGTTTGATGTAAACAATAACTGAAGCTCTCCAACTTGTCTACGTTTTATATTAAGCATTGTGCTGCTGCCATGTGATTGGCTGATTAGATAACTGCATGAATAACTGGGGAAGAGCATCTGCTCCTTGAAAGCATATATACAGTATGTATATATTATAATATTATATTATTCTTTACCTTCTTTTCATGTTTTTTTTAGTTATACTTTATTTTATTTGTGTTTATTTTAAACTACTTTCTTTTATCCTTTTATTCTTTGTCTATTTTTTATGGACATTTTTTGGACAGTCGTTAAAAAAAGCATTTCATTGCATGTCGTACTTAACAAATTTCAACAAACTTACATTATATTACAGCGAGTGGACAGTAAGTGTATATATAGACAGACTTTAGTTGTACTTTCTTTACAAAAGCAATTCACTCTCTTATTTGTTACCTTTAAACTGCAGTAATGCATAATTACGTTGTGACGATATCTTACTATTTCTGTTTGTGGCTGATGTCAATCTTAATTGTATTATGGTCAGGAAAAAAGCTAAGTGAAAACGTATGACTGACTAAAAATCAAATCAGTCTTTTAAGATGGAGAAAACAGAGGTGGCCAGTATGTGCAGCCAGAGAGGAAAATTAATCACAAAAGGAGCCGAGTCATGGTAATGGATGTCTTCACTTTATTTTACGACCCCAATTTCCCCCAAAAAATGGGACAGCATGAACTATGCTAATCCGAATAAAACATTTGTACATGTACAATATTAAAGCATTATAGCAGCACAATATTTGATGTTTGACCTTGTAAATGTGTTGGATACACTGCAACACATCCTAACAGATAAGTATTTACACGTTCTTTTAATAGCCCTAGAGAGAAACAAGTTGTTCAAGTTAATTAAGTGGGATTTTCTCAAATTTTTCCATTACATACAGGACTTGTGAGTTGTGCAGCTGTACAGGAGCTTGTTTGCCATATCTTGCACAGATCTGGACTGCGAGCAAGCCGATCCAGCACCCTCAATATTTCTGCTCCCATTGCCATGCACTTGTATGCCATTCTGTGAATGGCAGGATATATCGTATAAAAACGATCTCATATCTCTTGCATGAATGATTTTCACATGGATGTGCCAGGGGTACTTACAAACCTCCACACCGTAACACATGACACCTTTTGGACCAGACTTTAATAGCAGCTTGAATGGACCATATTCTTTTTGCAATTAAATACAGGACAGCTGATTTATTGTCCAAAAACGATTTAAAATGTTTTCTTCTCAGACCTCAGATCCTGTTTCCTTTTTGCTGCTGATCTCAGATTAGATGGAGCCCATTAAAAGCATAGTGAAGCTTTGAGTCTATGAATAGAGCGATATGTTTTCCTAATAAAGTGAAAACTTGACAAGCGAGTTCACTGGAAATATATAATCATAACCCACTGCTACATAAACACTTTCAGTGTTAGGAATTTTCTAGAGAACTCAAACTATGTAATAGAAACAATCTGTATTAGGAAGCTGATAGCTTCAGTGCTTAGAGCTTTCACAGCAATGGACAGTGTCAATAATTATTTACAGAAATTAATGCATTCTAGAGGTATTTTATAGCGATATAAAAAAAAACTTTCTGGCCCAACGTGAGGAGGAAACCTTGAGAGGAATCAAACGGGAAAGGAACCCATTCTCATTCAAGTGACCCCAAATAGTCTACTAAAAAAAGAATCATTTTTTATAACTTGCCATTAAACTTTTTAAACTTGCCATTTTTATTTTATAAACATCATAAAGCAGCACCGTAACGCAAATAATATCAATCCCAACCATTCATTTTTTAGTTATGCATTGTAGCAACTAACGTAACCTAAATAATGACTACTTTTAATTTATTTGTTTGAGCTTATTGTATTTAAATTGGGGTAATTTAAGAAAAGATTTCACTAGGATCTGCTATTAGTTAAGTATAAAGGGTCATATTTCCCACAATAAGGCTGATATTTTTCCTCTTCTATATTTCACCCTAATTTTTAAAAAGTTAGCTCTAAACCACTACTCAACAGCTGCTCATTGAAGAATCTGAGAGCAAACACATGCTTCCTCTGAGACACTTAATACCAGCCATCCACTATTCCATCTTTTTAAACTTCTGCTCACAAACAGGCGTCATCTGCCCTCATTCGTATACACGAGAGTTGAAAGAGTAATGCGATCGTTCTTACCCAAAGATCATGTGCACAGACAGGTATTACATTGATGGAGCAAACACTTTCTCTTGTGCTGCTCAGGAGCCCAACTGCATTAAATACTTAAAATATACCTCTGATGTGATGATAAGAATTCCTTACACCAGCCTCCGGCCCTAAAAGGTTGGCGATTTGTCACCATCTACAAGAACCCTATGACTATTTTTTGCCTGTTATCATTAGCAGAGGTTAATTGGTGTCTCATGAGGAATTCTTCCTGCCATCTGTACATGTGTACAATGCTTGCTTAGTGGGTATTATAAATAAGAGGCCGTCTCACCCTTGAGGTTGACATTATCTTCATAATTCTGGGCGGTTTAAGTTTCACTGTGCTAATGCATTGACATAATAGAGCCGGCTCGGTGAATATGTAAGTCAGCAGGACACTGCGGCTTTTACTTATCCTGGAAGTTGAAGCTTTCCCAAGAGTGTCCATTTGCTTTGCGAAAGGTCATCCAGTTTATTTTTGTTTTGTCTCGCCATCTTTTGTTTATTATTGGAATGAGGTATGATTACCTTGTCTCGAAGGTCCAGATTTTTGTTTGAACACAGTAACAAATTGGTTATGTGAATACGTGTGTGTTTGTGTATACGCACCTGTACAGGGGGAACCCAGCGTCTGCCACGGACTATAGGAATATCCCTGGCTAAGGAGCTGATCTTTGCTGCAAGGGTGGTTGATGGTACTGAGGCCAAGACTCTTGGGCTGGTTAACCACGCTGTGGAGCAAAACAATAGCGGGGATGCAGCTTACCTGAGAGCTCTGGAGCTTGCCCGAGAGTTCAACCCACAGGTACAGCACATCATGTCGAGCTCTTGATCAAAGAAACACTGCACAGGTTGCACAGGTTGCAAGATGATCTTAATTGTAACAAAAATTCACACAAATATAATTGTTGGATATCTTCCAAAAATGCTAGCAGACTAAAAACTCTTTTGCATTTTTAATGGCGGTAAATCACACAAGAGCATTTTTTCCCCATCTTTATTGTATTATAAAATATTTGTTTTTGATTGGATTTCATCCTGGGATCTGATTGGACCATTCCAAAGTGATGATATTCTTATTTTGTCGCTATTCCTTTGTTGAGTAAGAAATGCTTCTTCATCTATCAGAATTTATTTCTATTTCCGATTTCAAGCCCCAGTATAAAAAAAATAAAAAAAAAATAAAAAAAGAAGCTGCCTCAAACCATTATGCTACCACCACCATCTTCGCTTGGTGCCAAACATATCTTTAAGAATTACACCCAAAAAGTTCTACCTTGGTCTCATTACATCATTTTCCTCCATGGTTTGAGTTGATTGTATGTGTGATTGTATGAATTTACGCAAGCTTGAATGTTTATTTTTCCATTGATGAAGGGCTTTAACAGTAGAAGAGATTGTTGGCACATGTACAGAGTTGAATGCAGTAGGCTACTAGCCAGACATTGTTGCAGCTCCTCTGATGTTGCTGTAGGTCTCTTGGCAGCCTCCCAGAGTATGTTTTGTCTTGTCCTTTTGTCAATTTTTGAGAGATGTCCTGTTCTTTTAATGTCATAACGGTGCTCTATTTACTCCATGTTTTCATGATGGCCTTCACGTTGTTCCCTGGTACATCTAATGTTTTGGAAAAGCTTTTTTTTACCCCTCTTTTCATCCTACCTTCCAACTTAACGATATCGTGCATGCTTTGAAAACCAATGTCAAAAAAACCTTCAGAAATTTCTGGGGATTATTTGTTGACCTAAGATACATTATATGAAGTATAATACAGAAGTATTGGGACACCTGACTTTTCCAGCCATATGTGGTCCAGCCATATGTGGCAGCGATATGTGACTACAAACCTTAGCATTTTTGCTACATTAATGTGAATGAAATAGTCCAGAGTGAAATATTCGTGCTTTTCTGATTACATTCTGTTCTTTTAGGGGCCGATCGCGGTCCGGATGGCCAAGCTGGCCATCAACCAGGGCATAGAGGTAAGATCTTTCTACACAGTCACATACAAGGGTTCATTTCTGCTGTGAGCATCTAACAGACTGGACAGGTTGTGCTTCAAGGCTTTATTCTAGAAAAAAGACTCACGTATAAGCTCGGTCCCATATCAGATAAAGGTGTTTTCTTGTGTCTAAGAACTAAGGTTCTTCGGTCTACATGTAAGGTTCTTCGGTCTACGTGTAGATTGAGTTGCATGGCTGCATTGTTCCTATTCGTTTCAGCTGCTACACTAGATGCCAGTAAGAGTCTGCTCCATGACACCACCTTGAACCCAGGGGCCGATCTGTCAGCACCACGGTGCCTCGAGGTCAAAGGAAGTCATTCATTAGGCGGATGTCCTGACAAGTGTTGTCATTTTTGTAATTTTTCACATAGCGCCTATTTTTAAAACTCCTGTAGAGAATTCGAGCAACTGCACACACGGGCGATTGTGTTTAAAATACACCAGATATTTGATTACCATGCTATAGATTGGGTTTTATCCCAAAGCTAGACAGGCATTAGAGGAGGGTTACAGCATATTAACTATATAAATTTAAAAAAAGAAAAAAACTAGAATCTGCTTTTTATGCACTACATCTCAGACGCTCAGATAATATTTACAGCCCTACATCAATAGGGATTGGATTTTAAACCCCTCCAATTGTGAATTGCATTCCATGTTTTATATAGAGAACTTTTACTATAATAATGGAGCTGAACTGATATTTTGTTTCTATGAACATGAAGCATTTTTGTGGGAAAAGATTTTGCCTATTAAGTATGACAAAGCGCAAGATTCCTCACTGAGAACTTCAACAACACCACACGATTTTATACAACGAAGTGGCGCATCGGACATACAACCACTTTTGCCATGTGCTAATGTCAACCTCGGAGCCAGAACTATAATCCGTGCCATTGTCTTTATTTCAGGAACAAACATTTGACCAATCGGAATTTAGCAGCAGTGTTGTAGACTGGTGTTCAGCATTGATCCTGGTTTAATGGACAGAAATGAAGGTTATTTGTCTAGTGTATTGTGCAGCCGTGGAGATATTCCTGGTGAAATGCCAAGGTAACCTATAAAGGTCGGTCTTCTGTCCATCCCTATTGCAGCAGGAAGGCTTTACTGTACATCCTGCATTACACACTGGAAGTTTTCATGAAATTTACTCAGTCTTGCCACAGTGGTCATGGTAACCACTGTATTTTCTGCAGCAATTGGTTGTTTTCTGAAAAAAACGCCACACTGTTTATATATTTCTATTTAAACTCTCCATGTGTGCTGACAAGCTACCCCTTGAATGGTATGAACAACACTGACAAATGCAATGTTGACCTTTTTAAAAAAAAATTCCTCAGTTGCTTTGGAGCGTTTCTCAGATCAGTAAATCGTAATTGTATCGTAAATGCAATTTCTCGTTGCTTTGAACAAATGGCCAGTGTTTTGGTGCATTCATTGAATTGATTGTGTACAGTTGTCTGCTGTTTCCTACATTATCAGTGATTTATCATGTTGATCAAAATATATTACAGTAATCCCAGTTTATGGCGGTGGTTACGTTCCAAAACCTCGATAAACGGACGCCACCCCAAAAATGCCATTTAACGTATACAGTACTGTACTGTATTAACATTTTAGTTCATTTTATAATTAATAATTATATTTTTAATACAAAATTTAAAAAAAAATTCCTCAGTTGCTTTGGAGCGTTTCTCAGATCAGTAAATCGTAATTGTATCGTAAATGCAATTTCTCGTTGCTTTGAACAAATGGCCAGTGTTTTGGTGCATTCATTGAATTGATTGTGTACAGTTGTCTGATGTTTGATACATTAATACAAAAAATATTATTTCAACATAAAACTCCATAAAAACAATTCCCTATTAGTTTTTTATGGTCTATCGTGCTCTCCGCGAGAAACCAGGAAAATCAGCCAAACAAATTAATTATGTGACAAATGCAAAAAATACCGGAAACTGTATACTGGTTCTCGCCTGAATAGTTTTTAACCCCCAAAACATCCTGTCATCATTTAATTTTTATTTTTTATTTTTTATAAATGAATAGATGAATTGATTAATTGTGCAGATGAATCTTGAACGTCACTAATTAAGGCGAGTGAGCGGAATCAGATCAACCAATAATCAACCGGTTCTTTAAAACAGGTAAAAGGTGAATCTCATGAACCTTCAATGTGTGACGGAGCGAAACACAGAATTACAATTTCTGAAAATGGACGAACAAACAGGAAATGAACAAACAGCATTAAAGTACAGAAAAAGTGGGACTATATCTTACATATAGTAATGTGTACATTTGTGCTGTTGAAATTCATACTGTAGATGCCAAACAGAAGAAATTCAGCCTTGTGCATCTTTGATCACTCTAATCCAAGCCAGAGTTTACACCAGGAAACACTGAAACCGTGCGCCGTCATACTGACAACATGAATAAACAATTTGACCGTCTTGTTTGTTAACGATGATTTTGAATGGCAGTGAGATGTTCAAGAATTCAATGTTTCATGCAGTTTTTACGAACGTGTTTTCATTAAGAATGATTCAAGAAATGCTCCAAAGCAACCGGGAAAAGCTGTAAACTGCATTTCCATGTTCATTCTGTTTCAAGACATTTCCATTGTATTTATTTTTTCCTCCCTTAAGGTGGATTTACCAACAGGATTAGCGATTGAAGAGGCGTGCTATGCTCAGGTATGTAGTTATTTCGTAACCAAACGCTGTGAACGTGTAGAGAGTTTGCACCAGGTTGCACACATGCACTTAAAGTGGCGAGGACACTTATTAATCCTGAGCCCTGTGTTTTCTGTTTCTGTGATTGCTGTTGTATGTAGCATCAGGGTTCTGGAGGAACTTTGTCTTATTTCACTGTGTACTGCGTCAGCTATATATGGTTGAAATGACAATAAAAGCTTCTTGACTTGACTCTTGAGCCAGGCTATGTCACGGCTCTGATTAACCGACAGAGTCCTCAGTACATAGTCCAAATCTATATATTATCCAAATACACACAGGCGTATTTATAGCTTTTTTACAGTGTTCTTAAATTTTCCAGGCATACATTCGCATCAAAACTTATTTATACACCTATGTTTTATGTAAAATTGTTAGATAATTTTTTACCACATTATATTTGAAATAATCATAGCCGATCTAAACCATTCTCAACCCCCGTCCTCGCCATTTAGAGATTTATGACTACCTCGATGTGCCCTCGTTTAGGTTATCCCAACAAAGGACAGGCTTGAAGGCCTGGCAGCGTTTAAGGAGAAGAGACCCCCTCGCTATAAAGGCGAGTAATTTGGGAAAAGTCCTAAGCAAAACTGAGCCTCTGTCTTCCGGATTTTCTGTCACTGCTACTGACGGACAGTTGTAGAGAAAGCCACCAGCCTGCTGCCCCGTGCCCGCCTGACCAGCTTTTGACTCTCTGTCAGAAAAAGACCAGTGATCTCACTCACAAGGACTTGAGGTGACTGAGGGAGAGAAGGACTGTCTGTCCATGACTTGTCCCTCACTTGTGAATGAATCTGCATGGTGTGTTTTTCTGTTCTTTTGTTCATTAAAGGTCTTTTTTTCTTTGCTGCGTGTTGTGAATCTGTATCCGTGTCTTTAAATGTTCAATCAAGCATTTAGCCACCTCAAAAAGGATATATAGGTCCTTTATAGCTAGCTTCGATGCTAATATATGTAATGCAACAGATGCATTAAACAGGCCTGTTTGCTTTTCCATAAAGCATATGTTATGTATTATAAGCATATGTTGTATAACTGACACTAATCCATTATAATCCACTTGATTTTTTTTTGTTGTTGTAGAGAGAAAAATGCAATAAAACATTGCCCAAAAGTGTGAGATCCTGTTTGTTTGTTTGTTTTTTTTTGGGGGGGGGTGAACCTACAGAAATACATCCATAGACATTTTTGTAGTCAAAATGCTTTTACGGCTTTTCCTGGCTGAAAGCCCGGCTTATGCTGATTGATGATGTAAGAATGTAAAATATAATAATTTTCTGTAAATGCAGGTCTGTAGTTAGACGATGTTTGGTGTATCACCTTGATGAGGAGAGAGCATGTTATTGCACAGTCTGGTGGAACATTCAGCCAATTCAGCCATTATCTTCTACATCGTGATGAGTAATGATCTTAAAAGACTGCTGCACAGTGTAAAATGGGCTTTACATGACAGCTGGTAAGCTAAAGTAGTTTTTTTTTTTTTCCTTCCCACAATACTTTGACCAATCTCCCGGAGAAATTGCATCATCCAGTCAAAGTCTGGAGCGAATAAAGAGAACAGTATGGTTTGTGAGTCATTAAATTGTGCCTCCTCTCTGGAAAGTCCTTCCGACACACACACACACACACAGTAAGAAAGCCACACCTAAATCAGACAGCATACCGCTTACTTTTAAAAAACGTAGACAAAGCTGCAATCTATTTCAGCCACCCACAGGAAGTGGTTGAGCAGTTAAACATTAATACCACATTCCACAAATGCATCTTAAATTCTTTTTTGGAAAAAAAAGACAGTAAACATTAAATGACAAGGGATTAGTATGTAGAGTAAAAGTCTGCTGCATAGAAACAGCCCTTGCACTTGTTGGTTAATTGAGGACGGAGGTGGAAAAAAAAAAGAAATGCCTGGTCTGGTGCAAGAGCTGCTGTGTCAGCCAACAAGAACGCTGCTCTGGGGGTCATATGGGATGGACTTCTGCCTCCGCAGCATTCTGGGAATGATTAAACCACTGATGTAATGCTTATCTAATAAACCTCAATAACAGGAAAAAAAGCAATGACTGGCAAATTGTACCAAGTTGGCTGGTTACTCACAGTCTCTTATCGAAGCCTCTGGGACCTCCTGTAGACACTGAGATGATGTGAGTAACACCATATGCTGTTGTGGTGTCTCATCGAATTCTCATTTTTGTCCTGCTGCACTACTGAGAAAGGGGAGAGTAATCTGTGAAACGCGTCATCCTATAGAGCTTTTGTTTGAAATGCCAAATTTAGAAGCTTAATTTTTCAATTTTAAATGGAGCCTACTGTAGCTCTGTGACAATGACCACAAAGCGAGTATTGTATGACTAGTCTTTCAGGCCAGGCTATGTCTGCCCCGATGTGTCCCAGAAATGATATGTTACTGTGTTTTGTCCACATCACCTTTTTTTTTATTTTACATGGCCCACTTTCCCAAGTCTTTAATGGATTCCTTTCCCTGACATTTCACGCATAGCGTGTCCTCACTCGTCAGCTCCGAGGTGTAACCGACTGTTTCAAATCAGACTAACCGTCAGACGGATCGTTCTCCCTTGAAGTGGTCTGGTGCGCCACACCTGAAGAAACTTCGGGAATGCTGCAAATAGTCGGTGCAGCTCTGCTCGGGAGGAATGATAACAGGCCTCGTATCATTCACACCTCCCAAAAAGGGCTTTAAGTGGGTTTCAGAAGTACCCAAGTGATTTACTTGCTGTAATGCTTGGCTACGAGCTCTGAAGAGAGAAAACGCTGACTTCGTGTCTGCGGCTTGTGATCAATTCTTTTGTTGTGGTTTGCAGAGCTTATCTAGCCACAGTGTCCAAAAACCTCTCTCTGTACTGTGTGGGCGTATGATACAGCTTTGGCTAGCTGGGATGCAAGTTTAAAATTGCGTGCCTGAACGCTGCTGAAACAGCAAAAATATTCCACGCAGTCAAGTGTGTTTTAATCGTGTGTGTGTGTGTGTGTGTGTGTGTGCATATGTATGTGTAGCCTGTTTGGGTGCCCTAGTTTTTCTCTCAAGGTAACTACACGATGTAAGACCCAGATGTGCCGACCCGGTTCTCAAAAACATTTGATATCTGGTTCACGTGCATGATCGAGGTAAGGTGAATTCAATTCCCACAGTGGACACAAAAATCCCTGTCCTTTGCAGACACATTCTGCACAAAGCCCTGACCTATTATTTCTTTATGAGTCCAAATGTGCATGCAGCCATGCCCTTATTTCAAAAGAATACACATTTTAACCTGCAATATATTTTATTCAGAGCAAGGTTTTGTTAAAAAAAAAAGCAGCTGACTGCTGTGCACACAAGTCATGAGAGCGCATGTCAAGCCGACACGGCACGTTTAACGACAAACACAAACATGGCGGACGCAAAGAACAGCCAAAGGCGATAGAAAATACATCACAATACCCACAACTCAAATGTGCATATTTGGCACTAATATTTGCACGTCTTGCACACAGCTGTACATTATTAGGAATAATAACTCAGTGTTTCCAGCTTCTGGAGTGTAAATGTTGCTTATGTATGTAAATTCTATTTTATTGTAATGCTTTTTTTCCCCCCTAGTGTTAATTTGTTAATCTCTAAAATTGATTTTATTCGTTTGAGTCAGATTGAGATTTAAATTATTTTTTTGGATCATTATTCTTTTTTTTAATTAGAATTTTTGTTACAATCGTAAAAAAAAATAATTTCCCTACACAATTAGCATATTTGTGACTATTAAAATTTGACTGAATTTGAGATACACTTCTTTGACGTAAAAAAATTAAAAAGTTCACCTAGTTTTGGGATCGTTACTGATGTCCACATGCACAGTGTCAGTTTTTCAGTAAGACACTGACATCTTAAAGAACTTCCTCCTGCACTTTCCTCTTACTTTCCTAAGAATGATTGGCAAGAACTGTTGTGTTTCTGTATTTGTACAACGCTGTGCCAAATAGGGTCAACTCTTCACCACTGTATTGCACCACAGACTTGCTTCAGACACACACACACACACATGCATACTTGGAGCTCTGTTTAGTCTCCCTGCTGTGTTGAGTAAGAAACCCTTGACCAATTCTGCTGTTTTTACTGTTAAAACAATCGTGTGAGACCAGAAAACGAATCGCACAGATGCCCCACACGGTGTGGTGACTGTGTGTGTGTGTGAATGTGAGTGTGTGTGTGCGGTTAGGCCTTTGCACTCCAACTCCAGCACCTCCTCCAACGCACTGACCTAATACTTCACATTCCTTCCTGGAATAGAGAGGCCCATTAATACCATTCCTCTTCCAGGGCTTTAGAGTTTATTTATTCCCTTTCTTTGTCTTCACATGAGCGCGTTTCTCATTACGCCTTCTCTAACCAGCGTCTCTTCACTGCAAGACAGCATGACTTTGTGGCATTCATCATGTTTGTGTCAATCCCTGATCTCTTCTTACTACAAAAAATCTTCAGAAGTGTAAGAACATCAATTGCTAGTATTATCATGCGTTTTGGCCTTTTTTGTGAAATACTTGAGAAAATCACAATCCAAGATAATAAAACAGTGCTATTTGTTTTTTTATGTGTTTGTGCTCACATATTGTCCTTTTAAGGGAATTCTGTTTAAAAGTTCATTCGACCAAACCGTGGCCTTAATTTACATTTTAACAAACAATTTTCCAAAGAAATCATCTGACTTCCTATTATGGGTGTATGAACGGAGTAATTCGAGGATGGGATCATTATTTTCCCAATGTCTACGTGTAGAACGTGTTTTTATCATTCGGCATCTCCACTCATTCTTTACAAAATCCATATTTTTAGAAGCTACATAAATGTACACGTGACCGTATTTCCAACAGGAGGATGTATAAATGGATAGAAATACACAGTTGATCATTTGTCTTTAAATATTGCAATCATAGTGGGGACCAAATGTTTAGCATCACAAGGACACTGGCAAGTGGGTAGATGGCGCTCTCCTCCAATTCTGTTACGCTGCCATGTGATGCAGCAGGAGCAGCAGTTTGACAAGATCTTGGCATCTTGAGTCTTGTAGGAAGAATGTTTTAACTTTCACCTCCTTTTGTGATAAGAATTTTGTGATAGGAGACAGTAAATGGGTGTATTATTGGGGTAGGTGAGTATGAATAGCACTAGTTACAGGTTTATCTTTGATCGAACATCTGGTTGATCCCATAAGGAATGTATTGATTTGTGTTTTGTGTGTGATTCGTGATTTGTGTGTGTTTTCCATGATTTCCCAAACCCACCATTTACCATCATACCTTTTATGGTGTAACCCCCAGCTCCATCAGACAACACATCTATGCGTCATGTTTCTGCAACATTAATGTACTCCTCATTTGTTTCCGTTTCTTCCAAAAATGCATTCCAGACTCCCAAGCTGACATCAGCTCAAAACTCCAGATGTTCTTTTTTTTCCAGCGTCTGTGCCGGAGCCAGTGTTGTATTACGACCCTGCAATGTTTAGAATTAGTCTGTCACCCACTTCAGAGGAGGCCTGCAAAACCGAACAAAGCCAGCGTGGCACATTTGACATTAATTACAGCTCGGGACAGGAATAGCTCTAACCTATAGGCTGATCTTTCAGGTCAGCAACTCAATTTCTCTGCCTAGAAAACTCTTCTAGACAAATTTATCTTCTGTATTGATTTCCTGCTTCTCTGAAAGCACGGTTTGTTTAAAGATGTAGGGATAACCAAGCGTGAGACTGCGAATGATGTACACAACCATTATAACATTATGAGCGGTGAAGTGAGAAACACTGATTATCTCTCTATCATGGCACCTGTTAGTAGGTGAAAATATTTATTAGGCAGCATGTGAACATTTTGGCTTCAAAGTTTATGTGTTAGAAGCAGGAAAAATGGGCAAGCTAAAGGATTTGAGTTTGACAAGGACCAATTTGTGATGGCTAGACGACTGGGTTGGAGCATTTCCAAAACTGCAGCTGTTGTGGGTCTACAGTGGTCAGAATCTGTCAAAAGTGCTCCAAGGAAGGAACAGAAGGAACAGCGGTGACAGGATCATGGGCGGGGTGCGAAGGCTGGCCTGTGTGGTCCGATCCAACAAACGAGCTTCTGTGGCTCAAATTGCTGAAGAAGAAGAAGATAATGCTGTTAATGCTCCAACGCAATATTAGGCTGATGTTAATAATGTTATGCCTGATCAGTGTATATGGATGAGTTGATAATTTTTTTGTATATGGGTGAGTTTATCATTGCTGTGTACGAGTGGAATTATAGATGAAAATGTTGTTTTTTGCTATTTATTTGACCCATTATTAGCACGTGGACAGTAGGCACAGGAAATAAGAACGGATGGACAGCTAACATCACATGATCCCATTCCTCAGTGTTAGCCTGATAATCTTTACAAACCCCCCACACACACACCATAAACTTGCCCCAACCCACCAGCAACACACCCCAAACTGACATCTCTCTCTGTCTTTCTCTATTCCTGGCCTCACCCTATGCCTAAAAATAGAAGCTTTCAAAACAGTCACTGAGAAACATGTGCCATCAGCTCTAGCAAGAAGTGTGTGTGTGTGTGTGTGTGTGTGTGTGTGTGTGTGGGTGGGTGGGTGTAGCAGCATGAGATGTGGGAAGGGCTGAATCTTCCCACTGTTGAGAAACTGGACACATGTGATTTTGAGGAAAGGCTTTTAACGGGAAGTGTTGTCAAACCGTGTGTGTGTGTTTGTGTGTGTGTGTGTGTGTGGGGNGGGTGGGGGGGGGGGGGTGGTAGAGGTGACATTTCTCTGTCACCTTAGTGCTTCAAAAGGGTGTTTGCTTCACAAGCTTTTTTTGCGGCATGTTTACTAATTCTATGCTTGACCAACATATATTACTGCAGTATTTCCGAAGTGTGTGTGTGTGTGTGTGTGTGTGTGTGTGTGTTCTATGCTTGACCAACATATATTACTGCAGTATTTCCGAAGTGTGTGTGTGTGTGTGTGTGTGTGTGTGTGTGTGTGTGTGTGTGTGTGTGTGTGTGTGTGTTTCTCAATTCAAAAGCAGCCATAATGTTTACTGTACACACATGGGTGCCGTGTTTTGAGCAGAGGTCACGTAACAGCATACGGTTCAGAGAAACCAGGCAAAGCTCGCAGTTAGCTCGGATATCTGATAGTGCCTGCTCTTCTGCCTGTGTCAGCATTGCAACCCGCTGACCTTAGCACAGCTCTTTATAATGTAGCCCAGGCTGATGCAGTGAGAAAGAGAGAGAGAGAGAGAGAGAGAGAGAGAGAGAGAGAGAGAGAGAGAAATAGAGAGAGTATGAATTCTCCTGATCTAGTTCAAATTTGCATAAGTCCATGTCTACATGCAAAAAAACACACACGTCCATACTAAAAAGTCTGTCAAATACAAAGTCGGAACGCTTTAACGGGTCCGAGTGGGAATATGTGATCATAAGAAGGGTTGGATGGTAGCTGACACTCATGTTATAAGTCTTGCTACCACAATTATCACTCCAGTGTGACTTCATAAATAATACCCGGCTTCATCGCTGTAGTATTTTGGGTATAAGTAGATTTGTTTGTCCATTTATTTTGCACCAAAGACCCAAATATCAGCAAATGCAACATCAGCATATATCAGCATTAATTCCCCTTTTATATCTGTACGTGAAATATTATGCCCAGCCCTGGAATTCTATCTTAAACATTAATCATACTATGAGTGTGTGAGATTTATATAATACACTGTAATTAAATTTTTATATCTGATATAATGAGTAGTGCATCATCTCCACATGTGTAATGGTGTCATGTCTGTGTGGTGTTCCTCCCATGTTCTAACATTTTCCAGTACAGAGATTGACTAAATTAAATGAACACTTGTGAATGAACCCTGTGTGGATATGTGTGTGTGTGCGTGTGTGTGTGTGTGTGTGTGTGTGTGTGTGTGTGTGTATGTGTGTGTGTGTGTGTGTGTGTGTGTTTCTCTGACACCACACTGTCAACTGGTTTGGGGCTCAGTTTTAAAGTCCAAGGTTTAACCAATTCGGCATCGGCAGGTAAGTATAATTCATAAGTTCATATATACTCATATATATATATATTTATATAACATACATTCTATTGAACTAATAATAGAACATATAGATAAAATAATATATAAACATAATATTTATACAACACATAATTTCATTTCCACTCTAAAGGACAATCAGTGGACTGGTAGGCTTCTATATCCCGTGTGCAGGCACCTATGAAGATTGTATTTGGATAATCCATCATGAAGAGTAAAGAGATGTCTATGGGAAAAATAGCAAGTCATTTTGAAGCTTAGAAAAAGGGGGTGATGGAGGCAGATGTTTAAAGAGAACCTGAAAATCATATCTGAGTAAAAGTATATATATCTTACTACACAGCTTACTCCATTACAAGTTGAAAGTCACCGCAGTTTTTTAAAGTAAGCACAGAAATGCATTAGTCAGCAACACTAAGACACATGTTAGTGAAAAGCCAAAAACAACCAAGATCAACACAACAGCTTAATCACCATGCTGGATTTAAAACCAAGATCAAAGAAGTCGGACAAAAAAAAAAAAAAAAAAAAGAGGTAAAATAGTAAATTTTTAAAAAGATATCTTCAATTAACAAATAAAATTGCAGTATCACGTCACAAAGTACAAAAAACATTAGTATTCAATAGACAAATAAAATGATAGTATATAATTTTAGATAAATTCAAACCAAATATTTAGACCTGACTGTGATTTGATGCACCTCTCAGTATCAGAAAGGGGCGATTTTTATATTCAAATTCAATAAATGTTGGGTAAAAAGATGTAATTGGTAACAGCCATTGTTAATTAAAATATAGAGTAAAATGTAGATATACTGAATCATAAATGTAATTGAGTAGAGAGTAAAAGTTGCTTTTATACTCAAATGGAAAGTAGCCAAAAAAATTACTTCAGTACATTCATGACGTACATTCACTTAAATACTTTACACCATTGGGTTTGGATCAAAGCCATTGCACAGGTTTTGGGAATTCAAATAGTTGAATGTCCTGAAAAAAAAAATCCACTAGTATACTTACAAGCAAACACTGGACAGATGTAGCCCAGGCTGATGCGAAAGAGAGAAAGAGATGAGTGAAGGAAAACCCCAGAAAAGGAAAGAATTGTGTGCCAAAAAATCACATGAAAATCAGAAGAATGATCTTTTAAGTGGTTCAGTTAATATATTAATTTTCTCATAAACTTTAGCAGGTTAAACGATAGCAATGAGGGTATAAGATGGATTGGAAAATCATTTCCCAGATTTCAGTGACTTTTTTGTTTCACCTAGAAGAAAAAATCTTGCAACCATTTAAGCTTTTAAAAAAAAATCACTTATAGGCTGTCGCATATAATGCATCTTCCCACACTTGAAAACATACTTAGTGAACCCGTTGAGCTAAAAATAGCCACGCCGTACAAGATGCCTTGGTCAGTCCATGTTGCAGTACCTTCACGTGTAAGGACCTAGGTGAAGATGAGTTGCTCGGCAACCGCGTGCACGAACGAGGAGGGGGAGTGCGCACTAACTAGGCGGAATGACGCAAAAGGCATTATTTGTCGCTGGCCGATTCGAAATGACAGCTGTGCTACAAATCCTCTAATGTATCCTCTCATCCCTCAAAGCTGAGTCCTCCTGATCAGCAGCAGAGGAAAGGGGGTGGGACGGCAACGCTAGCTCGATCGAAGGACACGCTTCGGCACGAAGAACATCTTGAGTCATATAGTCGTGGGTCACAATACAAAAAATAAGCAACAAAACCAACTGGAGCCTCGGAAACCTAATTCCATACAACAAATAAAGGAAGACTCGATCCTTCGTATCTTTTAGAATACTAATAAAAGATTCGAAAACAGCAGACTGACTAGACACAAAGCAGTCACATGTTTATGCAACGAAAGACTGAATGACAAAGTGACTACAAAACAGCACTGTGGGACATACAAACAAAAAATATACACTTCTGTTCTTACTTCCTGAAAGTAATAAAGATCTTGATTGTGGCAGATTACGGTGCTTTCAAAATACTTGGGTTGCCAGGTGACAGAAAGATCTCAAAAATGAACCCAAAGGTCAATAAAACCAGTCTAAATTTGAAAGACTTTCTATGATCACGTACTAAAAAAAATGACTACCGTTGGCAAATGTATTGTTTATATGAAAGTATTTTTGGTCAGGTACTGTAATCACAGCGTCGCCTTAATAAACAGTATTGTGGCTTTCACATTGTGCACGAGGCACGATATAACCTGGTAACCTGGTCAAGCTTTTTAATTTTATTATCGAGCCTTTTTGCATGATTTCCTGCAATTCTTTCCATTTTCAACTTGAAAATATATAATTTTTTGGAGTGCTCTTATCATAATGTTAATGCTTTTCACCCCTCATTCAACCACAAGTGAGGTCATGCACTGATGTGTTTGAGGAGACCTCGGTGTTGAAATTCATTCTAATGAGGGGGGTCGATGTCAAGGATGCCAGTTGGAGTTGTTCCACTACAATCTCGGCAAACCATTTCTATAAGATCTCACTTTGTGCAAAGGGGCAATTGTCACGCTGGAACAGGTTTGTATTTCTTCTTACCAAAGAAACTGAAAAGATACACAATTTGTATGCTGTACACTTGTATATACACAAATTGCTGTACAATTTCTATTCAATTGTGTGTTTCTAGGTTATAAGCAACAGTTTGGGGAAGTTTCACATATGTGTGATGGTCAGATGTTCACTTGTGTGTGTGTGTGTGTGTGTGTGTGTGTGTGTGTGTGTGTGTGTGTGTATGGTATTGCCTACTGTATGTATTTACTATTTGCATAAAAAAATCCCTCTTCAGCTTACTTGTTTGTCTTGCAAAGTGCTGGTATATAATATATGCAAAATGTTTAACCCTAATCCAAGCACAAAATTCATTGTGCACCAGTAGTATGCCAAAGTAAAGCATTACATTAAGTTAAATTCACACACACACACACACACACACACACACACACACACACACACACACACACACACACACACACACACACACATAAATTCAAATTCTTCAAGTTTAAAAGTTTCTTGGCATGGACCTGCCCCCCCTGTACCTCTACCAACAAGAACAACCCACACAAACACCAGTGTGATGCAGTGCTATGGGCACACCTAGTTTATTAGAGCAGATTCATTTGCAGTTTCACCATAGCAACTAGTGAACATGATACAGACCACCTCGCATGCCTGAGAGTCCACCATGATCACTTGTTGCTATGGTAAAAAAAAGCCTTAATGAGACAATTAGAAAAGCAAAGCGCTTCCAAAAGCAGGTTATAAAGCTCAGAGATGAGTCAGAAATAAAGTTCTCAGAATTTATTTTCTCAGAAATAAAGAAGTTTCTTTGGCAGAATGATAAAACTACTCCAATTCACAAAAATATAAAGGCTGATTCTTTTTTCCCCCAATCAGCGTCTCAATTCTTCAACCTGAATGAATCGCCTTAATTCGAACCCCTAGAGTCGTTATCTACAAGCAATTTCCACATTTATGTACAAATGTATGTAAAATTGACAAAACCTTGTGAAATACTTTTACTTTTATTATTAAAATTTGATATGCACTTGGATCCATTATATTTGGACATATTGTTGGACATCCGACTCATTTCAGAGGTTTGATTCAAATATAAATGTTTTTTTTCTATTCATATTTTTATCAAATAATTAAGTATTATACTACACATGGAATATGTTGGTATCAGTGATTTTAGCAGCTGCAAATTATTCATATTACCAACTTAATTAGTTATTTGATAAGTCCATGTAGATGACTAAGATAAACCAGGCATTCTAATGTACAATTGATTTGTAAGCAGTATTTTTTTTTTTGCTTGAACGTTACACTCAATCTAAAATGGCTTTGTAATTCAGATTGGTCAGCAGGTCCTGATTCATTTTCTATAAAAGCAGCTGAGACAGAATGCCGGCTGTAGTGCAAATCTCAGCACGTTTTCATGTGCATTTTTTCTAATATGCTTTTGTTTCTATAGTAACAGGTAACTCATAGGCACAGGTATAGAGGACATGTTATGAAATCTAATTCTATATCTAAATGCATTATTCATTTAAACAGTTAATAGAAAAATGTGTTTAACAAAGAAAATGATCGTCATTCGTTTGCTGAAGCTGTTTAATTAACATTTAAGGAATGAGTCTCCAGTGTCAGCAATTTGTACGAGTCAGCAAATAAAACTTGTGCATTTTTGGTTTCTCTGCGGTGTGCTAGCAAAGAAAAGATAAGCTGCGTAGCAAAACAAGAACTAGCTTGTTTGAGGACATTACACACCCTTAATTATGTAATCCTTTCACATAAAGAGTGAGATATTTTGCAGAGCAATACTTTCTAATCCTTTATGATTTAGCATATAGCTACAACAGGAAATAATGATTAAAAAAAAATGTCCATAAAGGTCATAACGTTAATTAGCAGTATATAAACCAGAAAAATCAAATACTTGCTCTTCACAAGTTACACGCATATATTACAATATTTCTTGCACAGCTGCATATTATTAAAGAAACTTTAAATATAATTCATATGTATATTCTATATTCATTTAAAAAAAATATATAATTACAAAAACAATGTTTTTTGTTTTGTATACTTTTATTTACTACATTTTCTATTTAAATGTTTACACTTAAAAAAAATTAGGGTTTCTGTATAATTGCTATGAAAATTCACTACTTTCAGCAAAATATTTGTCTTTGAATCTGTTTGATTCATGTAGCTGTTCCTTGCAGTATATAATTAACTCTTATCACATAGAGAAGATTGTTGATCTCTCAATGTGTCCAGTTGTGATCTAACCTGAGATTATTTGAGACTTTCAATCCATTAAGTTTACTAACAGGATAAATCATTTGCCTCCTTTATCACTTAAATCAATATAACTGACTAGTCTTCATCTTCTAAATCTTCAGACTGAGGCAAGACCAAGATGCAGAAATCTTCTCTTATTCCCATGTTCCCTGTTTTCCAAACTCTGAAGGAATCTATTATCAACTTCTCCTGATAAAATTCTGCAAATGTAAACAAGACTTTGATTTACGGTGCATTCAACAACCATACAAGTGCAACATTTTGTACATTTTTCCCCGGATGAGTAAACTGATCTATCTATCGATCATTTGTGAAACTTTCTATGTAAATATGATTTTATCTGTTTATTTTTTTCTGTCATGATTTCAGTCCATAGCTCTATTATTATCTATCTATTATCCAAATGTCACATTCAGTTGGTATATTAATAAACAAATGTTCGCTACGTTCGTTTTCCTCAGAAAAGCTGACGTCAAGCAGAGCAAACAGTGAGTCACCTTGTTATAGCAATCAATTCAGCAAAACATATAAAAAAGTAGATGCCTTGCTGAGCTAAAAAGCACATATGTTCATAATACAATTATATTCATAGCCAATATTTTGTAGGGTTTTTTTTCCAATAAATGCTCATGGTAAAGATTACTGACAGTAAACAAGCTAGAAATGGCTGAACTTTCTGTTTCTGAAAAGACAATTACTTTCTTAACACATGAAATATTTACATACATTTACATAACATGGTCCCTCTCCTCTTTAGTCTTTAGGACACGTGGTATGAATGGATTACAAAAACTATTTAAAATTTCCATTCGTTTGAACACAGAACAATTTACTCCTCGTCTCAGTCCATTTTAAATGAGCATTGGCCCAGAGAAGATGGGAACACATTTTTATCCTGTTCACATATAGTTTCTTCTTTGCATGATAGAGCTTTAACATGCATTAATGGCTGACAAGTTGAGTCGTGTTCACAAACAATCATTTCTGGTGATTTTTCCAAACCCATGCAGTGATTTCCATTACAAATTCCTTCCTGTTAAGCACTGCAGTGCCACCCCAGGCCTGAAAATCACTGATATCCAATAATGATTTTTGCTCTTTTTGTCCTTGTCCTTTGTGTCTTCTTATGAGATGTGTTAAGGCCATTACATTCTGAATTAATCAATTAATTTATTATTAAAGATTATTACATTTACATAGTTTTAACATTTGATGTTTTCTATGTTTTCCTGCAAAAAGAAAAAAATTGGCTTAAAAATCTGGGTTTATGAATGTGAAAAATCATTGCATTCTAATTTTATTCTATCTATCTATCTATCTATCTATCTATCTATCTATCTATCTATCTATCTATCTATCTATCTATCTATCTATCATGAAGCTCAGTGGTTAAGGTGTTGGACTCCTGATCAGAAGATTGTGAGCTTAAATCCCACCACCACTAAGCTGCCACTGATGGACCCATGCACAAGGCTCTTAACCCTCAACTGCTCAGTTGTATGAATAACATAATTGTAAGTCACTTTGGATAAGAGTGTCTGCTAAATATCGTAAATGTAGTTGAAGGACATTGTGGAGAGTAAAAGCATTGGGCAAAGTGAACATAGTTCATTATTTTGAAGAAATATGTATTACACATACAATATGCAATATGTGTCAATTATTTGGATGGTTTAGAGTGGGGGCTTTCCTCTAACTGGTGTCAAGCTTTTTTTGGACTACATTTTCCATAGTTATAAATACCATTTGATAACAGAATATTGTGTAACAAGGTTTAGAGTGACAAAATGGCCTGTGAGTGTGTATAAAGGTGTTAGTGAGGGGGGTGTGAACTGCTTGCCCTCAGGCTGGAGCTGTGGGAGGGAGAGGGAGCTACAGGGTGGCCTTGTGCCGGCTCGACTTTACTCTTGGTTCTCGGAAAGCAGCCGGCGGTTGCCATTACATTCCAGCTGCATTTAGTACAACGTGGGGCTGATATTCTTTCTCAACATCAGCACACTGTACACAGCCCACGTCAGAGTCAGCGCAATAGTCGAGTGTAACATTAATACCCAAATACAGGGCATGGCGGATTTTAAATATCATAACGCACTCAAATAGTCATCGCAAGTTACACAGTGTATTTATAGAGATGCAATAAAAAAAAATGCTTTGCGTAATTGACATTTTGGCTTAAGGGCCCCAGCAGTCGCAGCTTGGTGGTGCTGGGATTTGAACTCATAAGACTCCGATCCAAAGTCCAAATGCATGAACCTCTGAGCTACCACCTCCACAAAAATGTCTATTTCCAACTGATCTATTTAAATAACTACATTTACATTTGCATCATTTGCCAAAAACCTTTATCCAGAGAGACTTACATTTTTATCTCATTCATACAACTGATCAGCTATGAGGTTAAGGGCCTTGCTCAGGGGCCCCACTAGTGGCAGCTTGGTGTGGCTGGGATTTGATCTCATGACCATCAGATCCAAAAGCTCAATCCCTCACTAATTGAACCTGCCAGACTGGGACCTGTTGGAAATGTACTCATTTGAATAATATATTTAGATTAAAATAATATGTAATATATATTTCTTGTATAAGGCTTCTTTCTCAAAGCAGGAGTTTTGTTTTCAAGCAAATTTCAGGATTTATAGCGATGAACTACGATTCCCATCAACCACTGCACCATCACATGACTATCACATGTCACTAATCTGATCACAACAGTTCCTTGGTACTATTGGAACAGGTAGGAATGATTAGTTTCACCTTTCACAGCACTAATTTTGTCTCACTCTTGTCTTTCGTGGTTGTTGTTATGTTCCACAGTCTATGATTTGTCGATCAGACTATGTTTTTTTACGTCTTTTGCTTTTTGCACAAACTTTATCTGCACTTGTATTTGCTCCCTGATCTTTACATTGGCACAGTGGCATTTTGAATTTGTTATCTGTCTTATTCTAAGTTTACTTTACTGAAAATTTGTGCTTGATGTCGTACTCAGGGATCCAGAATGTTCTTAGTTTACAGTGTTTGTATATTTTCAGATTGATGCTAATGATTTTTCATATTATTAGATATATTTATAAAATGTAAATGTTTTACCGCTTTATTTTTACTATTCATTAAAAATCAATTGACTATTAATTAAGTGCTACAAAACAAATATAATAAATCATGAAGACAAATAAGGATTCATGTACCAAATCAGAAAACGTTGGGATGACTTATTTTATCATAACATTGACTTGACACAAGTATGTGATTCTTCCCCAAACTCTTATCTCAAAGTTGGAGGCACACAATTGTATAGGACTTTTTACTGTTTTACTGTTTTACTGTTATAATAACCACCATTTTTCTGGGTAGATGTTTTATTAGATGTTTGAGTGTGCTTGTGGAGATTCATTCAGCCAAAAGGGTGTTAGTAAATGATGTAGGGGTGCAGTCAGCGTTCACATCCATCCCAAAGGTGTCCAGTAGGATTGAGGTCGAAGCTCTGACGGTGGTGCTAGCATGAAATTTTCCCTTCACTTAAATAAGGAGACACAAACGTGTTCTAGCATGACAATTCCCCTGTGCACAAAGCAATCTCCAAGAAGATATGCTTTGCATGGGTTGGAGTGAAAGATCTTCTGCTCTAGAGCTTCGACCTAAATCCTACTGGACACCTTTGGGATAAATATGAACGCTGACTGCACCCCTACATCATTTACTAACCCCCTTTTGGCTGAATGAATCTCCACAAGCACACTCAAACATCTAATAAAACATCTACCCAGAAAAGTGGTGGTTATTATAACAGTAAATGTGGACTACATGTTCAATGAAAGGCACAAACAAATGCTCAGGTGTCTGCAACCTTTCTGTTAATTACAAATCAAATGGTAAAAAACTGCCTGAATTTATGATCAATAGATTGAATGGTTATATATGATTATATATTATTTTAACTATGAACTAATACAATTTTTGGTCCATTTCCCCTCTCCATATTAAGGCACAACTGAAAGCTGTTTAATGAGCGTAAATCCAGATGTCCACAATATGCAGCAACCAAATCTGTATTTAGAAGAGAGCCATTGGTCCACATGGGTAGGTCCTGTTTCATTATAATGAAATAAAATATATACATAGATATTATATATGTTATATTTTATATAATTTATAATCAGATCAGAACCAAAACACAGCCAGATTTCTAATTAGCTCACATTATTTCACCTATAAGTCTCCCTAGACTGCAGTGTAGCATCATGGGAAACACACAACTACCTAAAAAACCATATATTCATCAGTTCATATCCAGTCAGTGGAATCTGGAGCAAAGGGCAGAGTAGCAATCACATGCTAATACACAGAAATATTGATTCGGTTTAAGGTAATACAAAACCTGAGGTAAATGTTTATACTGATTTTGTACTGGTTTTATTCTTAATATCCAGTTTTCCTTTGCCACCATCAACCTATCAATAGCGATAAATTTATTTATTGATGTGGTATTCATGACCTATTTATTTCTGCAAATCTGCTATGAGATCGTGTTCATTGTTATACAAAGCAACTTGTATTGAATCAAATTTCTATTCTTACATTTCATTGTCAGTTTTTACTGTGTAGAAATGTATTAGTGTTTGTTTGTAGAGTTTTGCTCTCATTATTTTGTGTTACTTAAATCATCTTGGGAGGTTGTGCGGCCTGCGAAAAGAAAAAAAATCATCAATCAATATAATAATAATTTTATTTTAGTATTTTTAAAAAAAAAATTATATATAGCAGAGTAAAGAGAAAGCAGTCATGGCCAAAAAAAAAAATCTCTTGTAGTTCAAAGACCAATGTGTGACTATAAAGCAGGTTACCTGTTGAAAATTTTAATATAATATTCTCACCTAAAATTCACTTGTGTTACTTGCTGCTTGTTAAATGTGCCTCTACAATTAAAGTGTGTAAATCTAAGTGTGAGATTGCCTGATGTTGAGATTTTAAATAAAATCTTGTAGCTCAACTAAAATATTTTATTGCTTCATCTTCAAATGTTTAAAACATTACATGGATGTTTAGGAAAAGCAAACATAAGAGACCAAGAAGACGTCTTGTGATGTGAAATGATTGTCAGTTTTTTTAGCTGAAGAGCCAATGATGAAATTCTGAAATAATTTCCAAGGATGAAAATCTGGTGATTCAAATGAACCAAGAATCAGAAATCAGGAACTAAAGCTGTGAGTGGAGAATTGTAGAAACGATAAACCACACTCATCATAGTACTCTTCCGCTCTACCATTAGCGGCATTTATTTTTGGATTTCCCACACATATAATCTGCAGAGAAATCAGAAAATCTAAATAAAATCTCTGCTTAAATGGAAAAAATTGTCGTCCATCTCTGTGTCACCTGCTAGTCCGAACATACGGCGAGAACTTTAGAGTGAAGGGTTTTATGTATAAACATATTTCACTCCGATCATTATTACTATTATTGATCATTGAAAGATGTTGTGTTCTTCATGCCATTGAGCATTTTTCAATCCTTTGCTGAGTTGAAAGGAGAGACGATGCCTGGCAATTTTCTGCTCTTTTTAAGTGAAAGGTCAACACAAATGCAAATAAAGTCACCTGGTAGAAAACCAAATGACCGAATAGAAAGTCATATGGGCTTTGACTTTATTACCTCAGAAAGGTGACACTTTGTGAGGTAAAATTTGGAAAATGCCTGCACTGCTGAGCTACTAAAGTTGTCATCGAAATAAGTTCAAGTGTGTGAAATCAATGTGTGTTAGCAATGTTGATTCTAAATGTAATAAAATGTGGATGATCAATAATGAAAGATTAGTAAATGAATAGGTTTTATTTGAGTGTAATAGTTTTTACTGCAGTTGAATGCATGAAGGAGAATGAAAATAATTAAAGCAATCATGTTTTCATCTAAATTGCTTTGTGCAGAGGGCCATTGTTATAACAGGTTTTCCCAGTGAAGGGAAAATTGAATTCTACAACAGGAAGAGTTATATATAGGTGTTGTGGTCATGTGTCCACAAACCTCTGGCCTACATATCTACATGATTTTATACAGTATTGTTATATCACTCTGCGACAGACCATTTCTAGTCCTCTGTTTAGTCTTCGGAGGCAAGCTTTTAGTTTAGCAAGCTAGATTTGAGATTATTAAGACTTTCGGTACACAAACCTAAAGAGCACACTGACATCTAGCCAACGTCAGCACCTGCACAAATGAGCTAACTTGTCTATGCAAATTCTTAGCAAATTGCAACAGAGGATTTCACATCTGTTTTTTGCTGGACTCTGGAACAGGTCACGTCTAGTCATGTTCCTGCATCTAAGGCGAAGGAGTTCATTTGAATTCCACACAAATCTTTAACCTGATGCTGTTAGAATGCACATAGGTATTAGTATTCATCCAGCAGCTCGGACAGGAATCTTTGCTAAGGTTGGATATACTGCTGGCACACTTCCTTAATAAATCTACATGGGGACCTGACCACCCTCCCACAACAGTATGCAAAGCTACTGACCACCTCATCTTACTTTATTCAGCAGTACTCTATGTTAACACTTAGGTTGTTTAAATTCCTCACAAAAACCACAATGTTTCTTTCCAATGCATTTTGTCCTACCTGGTTTTCTTAACCCATCTGTTTCCAGAGCAACAAAGCCACAAATACCTATCTTGATTATTCTGTCCTTTCCCATCTAATTCATCTTCTTCAATATCAACCATGGCTAGTTAAGTTGTTAGCATTGGCAGACCACCAATTCCCCACCATTTTCAAGCAGGAATACAAGTTATCAATATTTATCACAATACTATAGACTAGTCTGAGTCTTCTTAATTCTATGAAAAATGCTTTCTAGCTTCCCTTTGCAAAATGGCCTTTTGAGTTCCAACTAAACTAACCTGGTCTACAAACTCTCAAGATGATCCTGGATATTGTGAATTGGCAAGGAGTCCAAGCTGCATGTCACATTCATTTACTGAAAAAATGTAGATACTTGTACTGAATGCTGCCTCGCTTTTCATTTTGAATAAATGCATCAGTGAAAGAAATCAGTTTGACTGTCTTAAACCTGCGATGTGGAACTTTCCAGAGTTGCTTGTGGTTGGATGAATACTGGATCCAAAAGCTGTAGGATACTTTTGCCAGTCCTAAAAAGTTCCTACTCAGCGTGTCACTATACAGTATTGTGTTTGTCTGCTCATTCACTCTCTCTTTCATGGTGCACATTTGAAAAGGAAAAAATAATGACCCTCTATAGCCTCTGAGGAAAATGGCGTAATATTCATGATTGTGCAGGCCATATTGTTTGATGTTTCAGCACCTCCCTTGTGGTGTTGTTTGTTTAGTTAACTTTAGGATGTTGCATAACTATTATAGTAATGCAATAAAATGTTACAGGACAGGATGTAGCAAGAGAGAGCTATCTGCATAGCGCACTGGTGAATCATCCATGTGGGCCTGGCTGTGTCCACAATCATTTCCTGTCTAATAAGCTACAAAGTACAAAGCATCAGTACAGTACACTGACCATGCAAGGGCCTGTGTAAACAGCTAAGTACACAACATTTATGGGAAGAATGCGATAACACTTTTTTTTACACATGCAGCCTTGTGAGCAATGTGAAAGGAAAATCTTACAGTGTATTATTGAGCTGTTTTGGCCCCATTACCCACCAGAACAGCTTCACTGCTCCTTGTTCTAGGTTCTCTGAATCTTTGGATCTGTACTGTAGGGATGAAAAAACAAGTCATTAAAAAGATATTTACTGCACTTCCACAATGGTGTTAGACCTCTGCTTTCACATCTGTAGAAATGTACCTAGCGCTCATCCAGTGTTTAACAAAGAGTTGAGATCTGGTGAGTGTGAAGGTCGAAGCATGTCATTTACATCATTTAAATACTCAGTAAACCATTTCATGGGCCCGAGTGCTCTGTGGATGGAGGTCTAGACAGCCTAGAAGACACCATTATCATCAAAATGTTTTATATCTTAAGATGAAGGAAACAAAGGAAATCTGAAATGATTTGTAATGACCCCTCGGATTAACCCATAAAAAACACCACCAAGGACAAAGTGTTTAAATCAGCTGCAGTGATTTGTAAGACTGGAATATGAAAAGAAGGCAGGGAATGACGGTACAGCATATCAGATAATGTTAGGAATTTTAAAAAACATTACCTTTCCCTAATAACCGATTCATCTCAATACACATTAAACAGTTTTGCACATTGAGAATATGCACAGATCGAAGTTCACTATGTAGTAAAGGAACACATGCCTTATGCCGTTAAACGCAAAGAATTCATATCTCCTGTTCCAATCTTTAACCGATTGTTAACTTATATAACACAACATTATCTCACACCTCATCTGCTTTGAGATCTTCCTCCATCTTAAATCTGCTACATTCATACCAGTCTATTTACTGGATCAAGCAAGTTCATGAATCAAAGTCTTCAGATTTCCTGAAAATCATGCATTTAAATCGACAAAGGTTGACGATTTACATTGTAATGCGTTTTATTTTGCATGCAAAAGGGAATATTGGAATATTGTCTACATACATTTATCACTGGAGTTTTGATTTGAGATCTGGGCCTCGTGAGTTGAAATAATTTTTCTTTTCTTCACTATAAATAAAATATTGGATGTGATATAAATTTTGAAGTGTGGAAAATTCCCGGAAAAATGTTTAGTTTCCAATTGACCTGTTTCTTTTGGTAATGTTTTATATTTCATTATCAGGCACGCACAATTAAAATTTTTTATTTATTTATGGTTTTCTTTTCTGATTTGAAGATTTCGATGGATTTAAAACTATTTAATCATTCTTAAGCCCACGAGTGCCCCCTTGTGGTAAAAGTGAATACTGTTGCTTTACCTCAGAAAATGTTACCCTGACTGAACTCAGAAAAGGTTCATGTTCGTGCTTTATTTGATGAACAAAGCCTTTAAAACGCTGTAAATCAAACATACTCTCACAGATGTCACTTCAAGGTCATTGGCCATGTTAATTTGGTAAAAAGGATCGCCGTATTTTATGTTCAGCAAGGGTCCTAGTGAAGCCCGAGTGCAGTGTTGGGAACCGTGTTATATCTTCTTGTTCTATAACTTCTTGCATTCCTTACATTTATGGTGTAATTTAACTTTTATTGTATTCCACATTACCCATAATTCCCTCTGACTAGTGGTACAAGTAGGAATCAGTTCTGCCTCCATCTACCTTAAGATCAATGCGGCAGCACTTTAGAACACATCAGTATCCATGTTTATTATTACACCACAGTCAACACCATCATCTTGTTAGTGACGATAGTTAAAGTTAAGTCCCCCGGTGCCATCAGATGTCATGCTAATTGTAACACAGGATTCGCTAAACACGTCAGAATAATTTCAATATAAAAACATTTCATGTGGTTTCGAGTGGCGTTTACCTTTTAAACTTTCTTAATCCTAATACATTTATAATTCAGGCATCTCCTCTTATGGCCTCCACACTCAAGCAGTACTTACATACACTTTCTAAGTGAGAGTGTCGCGTGGCTCTACCGCAGACCAACCACACCGGGCCAAGGAAAGGCTCTATAGACTTCCAATGGATATCCGGTGGTTTAACCTGGCAGCTGTACTACTATATAATAAATTACACATCAAACCACACATTTTAGTGCCTCACTGCCACTTTTAATTGGCATCATGGGTAACGCTTTCTGCTACCGTCATGGTTTCGCACGTGTGTTTGCTTCGGATTATAATTTTGGTCATCTTTTAGGTGTTTAAGAATTATGTCCTTTATATCTTCCTTTCAATATGAACCTGGCTTGTGAATATATTAAACATGGCTTCTTATAATGATATCAAATGACACCTGATTAGATTTGGTGCATGTTCAATAAAAAGAAAGATAGCATTTTATTTGTACGTCTGTATTATTTTTTGTAAAATCCAAAACAAAGTGCACAAATTGCCAGAGATATTTAACCTCATGGAACTGTTTTCTGTGTGCTTGATTTGCTGTAAACTCTTCTGAAACCCAGTCTGAGAATGACGGTTAAAGCACCTGTGATGCAAAGAGCTCATCCCATTGTTTGCCCCTAGAGAAGTGAAATCCTCAGGCCAAACGCCCGAGCAGGTGACCAACACCCCCCCTCCTCCCGGCTACCACAAGGCCAAGCCTCAACGGAAACACACTTTGGTTTACCGGCCTTGTGTGTTAGGCACCGGCGTCTGCCTGCCCAACACCTTCCGAAGGCTGCTATCAGATGCCTCCAGGCAGCCTAGCCCGACCAAGAGCCCTGGTTCAGCTTCGGCTGTGGCTTCAGCCTCAGGCAACGCACAGCTCTCTGTGGGTGACCTGCATCCGGCAGATGTCCCAGATGCAGGGCCGAGAGGATCCCACCACAGGAGGGAGGAGGTGTGTGTGTGTGTGTGTGTGTGTGTGTGTGTGTGTTTCTGTGTGTGTGTGTGTGTGTGTGTGTGTGTGTGTGTGTGTGTGTGATGGGGGTTGCATAAAAGAAAAGCCTCTTCTCATGTACTGATGTGCAAGGGTGACTCTTCCGCTTTGTCTCATGAGAGACTTTCAGCAAGTGCAGATGTGTAATTTATTTCTTTTCTTCTTCTCATCTTCTTTCAACTTGCTCCCTTTCTCCTCTCTAATGATTTTTTTGTTTTTTGGGCCAAAAAAATTAAACAGTAAACACTTTAAGTGCTCATCCCAAGTTTACCAGTGTTTCCCAGTGTTTTAGATTCTGTGCGAGTGGTTAGGATCTGGATTTTAAAGAAGTGAATGAATTAAACATCGGCTCAATGTAGGAGCTTTGATCAATATGCTTGTGTTAGCGTTTCTACGTACAAAAAAGAAAAAAGAAACAAGATCTCTCTGTTATCATGCTGACTAGGCTCTCTATAATGCAGTCCTATCAGCACAGAAACCTCAGGTATTATGAATGATTTGTTTATCATCAGTAACCCACCTTTGGACGTCAGCCTTTTGAGTATTTCTTCAGGCCAGAAAGGTCAACAATCAATAAAAGGCAACTAAGTGCCTGCACGTTCTTTTTGGAATAAATGGATGGATTAGTATTGCATATCAGAGTTGATTATGATGATGTTATAAAGGCTGTACAAACACACACACACACACACACACACACACACACACACACACACGCCGACGCATTCGCTGCCATGTTACATAACAATCGATCGCACCTGACCGAGGTGTGATTAAATGTTACCTATCTAACCGATCTTCGTATCACTGGTTTACTTCTTGTGAACAAATGCTACTTTTCTGCTCCAAACCAAAACCCCGGAAACACAACGCGATAGATTTGAACACTCCGAAACCGCACTGGCTTTGCATGTGTGGTGTTTTCTGCTTAAATCCGATACATGGCCTGACTATTGTGATATTAAAAACATGTGCGTGTGTGCATGTGCGAGATTCGAGATGGTAGAGGTTAGAGCATGTGTGAGGCCGGAAGCCTGTATTCTCTGTGGTTCTGTCCTGCAGTGCTCGAGCCTTGTCAGCATGCATTTTCACTGAAGTGTGTGTGTGTGTGTGTGTGTGTGTGTGTGTGTGTGTGTCTTTGAGTAAGTAAGTAAGCAATACCCTTGTATATGGTCATTTGGGGAATCGGATTAATAAAACGAGTTTTTTCTCTGTACTCTCTGACTCTGTTCAGCATTTTACAACATTTTTATATAAAATATGTTAATTAATATGTACATTTATGTCATTTACTGAATAATTTTATGTTAATTCGAATTTTATCTGCTGAGGAATCTGCAGTTGTCTATGAATATCATTTGCGTCCCTTTTGAAACGCATTAGTGTTTCTCGGATTGTTTTAGGCCTAAGGCTTGACTCGAGGTCCTATTTCATGTATTAGTGCAGACTCTTAATTGCGATATGGTGTTGTTCATGGGTCAGTTTTAGATTCCCTTTGGATATATACTGAATATTTCAGAAATAAGGAAGCCTCATACTAAGCCAAAGATACATGATAATCCGCACAGCTGCACAATTTTGTGACTTTCAAGTACTGTGCTAAAGTTTTAGGCAGGTGTAAAATAGGAATGCTTTCAAAAATGTATAATTTAATTCTTCAATTTTTTTATCAAATTGCAAATTGCACAAAATCATTGCACAAATTCAGGGATTCTGTAAGATCTGAGTCAGTTGTGTAATTAACCAATTATACCAAGCAGATGCTAATGATTTCTTAGCAATTTCAAATATAGGTTGAAACCCAGTCATTAGCTAAAACAGAAAGAGCTCTAGGAGCTTCAGACGGGGTGAGGAACAGCCAAACTCTGGTGCTAAGTTGAGGTTTCATATCACAGGTTATACACCAGGGCAAGACTGAGCACAGCAACAAGACACCAGGTAGTTCTACTGCATCAGCTAAGTCTTTCCCAGGCAAGGATTTCAAAGGGTTTCAAGATGTGGTCTTTAAGATATTTAGAAGAAGCACAAAGAAACATGGAATGTTAAGGAGTCCTAATGCAGGAAATTAAAGACGTATTATGCTTACTTGCTTTCAACATTAGACAATGTCCAGCATTGCTATTAGCAAAGAAATGGTGGAAACCAGTGGGACCCAGGTACAAACCCTTGCTGTCAGAAGTTATCTGGGCAAAAGCATGGTGAAGGTTCCTCACAAGTGTGGGTCTGCATTTCTGCAAATGAAGTTGGAGATTTGATCAAGATTAATTGTGTCCTCAATGCTAAAAAAACATCATGTAGTTCCACCCGGGAGACACCTGATTGGCCCTGATCATAACATCATTGTGTCTGTCTGGGATTACATGGAGATAGAATAACATGAGGCAGCCTACATCCTCAGAAGATCTGTGGTTAGTTTTAGAAGATGTTTGGAACAACCTACCTGCTGATTTCTTTCAGAAAATGTTTACCTATTAAAATTGTATGCTGTTTTACAGGAAAAGGATGGTCACACCAAATATTGATCTGATATGGATTTCTCTTCTGTTCATTCACTTTTAATGTTGTTCATTGCTAAAAAATAATCTACACTTATGTTTCAGAAAGCATTCTCCCTTTACAGCATTTTTTTCACATCTGCCTAAAACATTTAGTATAAAACATCTGTTGTTCTGTATAATATTCTTCTCCTAGCTCTATGTCGAATCCTTTTAGAAATCAGAATGTAAAATAATCCATAAACATGGGAAGTTTAAGCAGGTAATTGCATCATTTTCCAATTATAAACATGACCTGCGCACCGCACACTGTACACAGGATGTTGGCATGGGTGAGTAGTGCCATCTAGTGGCCTAAAGGACAATTGCCTTTTAAATGCATTAAAGAATTGAAAAGATGAAAGTGATCTCTTGTGCTGGTACAAGTTAGTATCAGATTATTGGTTTTATTAGTCACTTTATGCAAAAGTAAGCACACCTTCAAGTGGATGCCCATAATAGCGCATGCAGTGTTTGATAAAAGAACCGTATTATTCGTAAAACAAGTAAAGAACAACACCAGAAGATGGAGTTGAGTAGTGAGCCTTAATGGAACTTTTGATCCACTTGGATAAAATTAAATAAGGATACAAACCAAGATGCAGAAAATTGACCAGGTAAAAAAAAAAAACTTATTGAAAATGATGAGAAAGAGGTAGAACAAGTATTATTATTATTAGTAGTAGTAGTATGAGTAGAGCAATTGAGGTGTAAGGGCTTTCCTCTAGGGCCTAGCTTGGTGGTGTTGGGATTTGAACCCATGACCTTCCAATCAGAAGTTCAACATCTTATACAGTGTACTACCACTTCCTTTAAAAAAATAAAAAAGAGTGCATGTAGGGTGGAGTGGGTAGAGAAGAGATTGGCAGGAGTGATTTGTGATAGAAAGGGTGAAAGAGAAAGTTTATAAGAAGGTGGTGAGACCTGTGATGTTGTATGGTTTAAACACAGTGGCATTGATAAAAAGACAGGAGGCGGAGCTGGAGGTTGCTGATGCTGTGGAGTGACGAGGATGGACAGGATTAGAAATCAGTTTATTAGAGGGATCAAGCATGTAGGACGTTTTGGAGAATAAGGTGAGAAGTGCGATTGGGATGGTTTGGACATGTGCAGAGGAGGAACAGTATATCAGTAGAAGAATGCTAAGGATGGAGCCACCAGACAGGAGGACAGGAGGAAGACTAAAGAGGAGGTTTATTGACGTGGTGAGGAAAGACATGCAGGTTGGTTTGAAGGAGGCAGATTGGTAGACAGGTAGAGGACGGAGTGATTTGGAGATGCAAGTAATACTACGTGAAAAAAATACAGACTCAGTGTTTTTTTAATATTTGATTTATTGATTACTTCTTTAAAGAATTTCTGGTGCATAGACCAATAAAATACATCACATTTGCCATTCAGTCTCTGTGTGTATTTTCTCTGTCAAAGCATAGAAGACTGCTAGAGAATGAAAAAATCTGGAAGACAATTTTATTTATAAAGCACATTCGAAAACTCCGAAGAGGAATGAAAAAAGAATTCCAAAGTGCTGATTAAAAGAAGTCAGCAAATAGATGTAAAGGGACGTTACAGAATCAAAAGATTTAAACAATAATCTGATAAACACACAAATGAAGAGCATAATATGTTGAATCACTAGCACTACACGATCAGGACAAAGACGAAGACGTATGGAGGAGTTTAGATTTCAGTGGTATTCAGTTTTAATTGTAATTTTTGAATGTATAAAAGTCCTAGCAAATATATTGAAAAAAAAATCATTCGTATATTTTTTTGGACTGATTATTAAGTCATTTAAAAAAATTAGCAAAAATCCCCATGCGTACAACATGAGCCGAATGTGAATAGTATAGACTATAACTGTGTATGTGGTCTTTATCATGTACAATCCAGCTGTATTACAGAGAGGAATAAAAAGTGAAAAAATAAGGAACGTGGGAGGAACATGCACAGAAATTCTCCATAGACATTACCCTGAGCTCAGTATCAAAAATGGGCCCATATTGAGGAAGCAATACTACACACTATACCAGAATACCACCTAATTTAATATCAGGGGCACTTTAAACCCCTGTCATGCCATTAGAAAGGAAGCGGATGGGTATAATGATTAAAAATAAATAAATAAATAAGCTGTCATATATTCAAGACAGCTTAAGAGCAAAATAATCGGAAGAATCTAAGTAGAGATATTTGTTTTTTGTGTCAACTTTGCATTTCTAGCTCAAAATCAACCCTAATTCAAAACACCGTGTAGGGCTTCAGGGAATTGATGTTATGCCATGCTGTATTTTGGGCCGTTCTGCCATTTTTGGAGGTTCAGTTCTTCTCCATTGACAGCTGACAAAAACGTGCTGTTTTATACTGTTTAAAGAAAATTGAATGTAACTCGGTTGTAGACCGGTTGTATTGGGTGATGCAATACAACAGCACGTGGAAATCGTCATGTTTATATGAATGTTTTTGTTCTAATATGTTATGGTTTATAATTTAGATTCCATTGTATCATTGGAATGAGTCTCCAGTGTCAAAAACTAATGTTAAATGTAACTATAAAAAGATTTAAAAAAAAAAAATCGTCTTCTAATTCTAAAAACAAGCACTTTAATAAAAAACATGCTGTTACCTGAAAGGATCAGATTCAGGGAGGTAATTAGATCAGCCAGATGGTGAGGATTTTTCTATAAAAGCAGTCATGCTGGGTTTTATTCATTATATACACTGTATTATCTCTAAAACTTCCTTCCTTCCTTAAAAGCACAAATGCTTCCTGTTACAGGCTGCTTTTCTGACTGACTCTCATCCTGGCGAAATGGCAGATTAACTGTACATCACATCTCAAAACCATGTATCATCATCATCACAAGAAGGTCTTCAGGATTTGTACCGTTGCCCCTGCACACTAATTATCCTGCATATAAACACTGAAACAAAGTTGAAGCCAAAGTTAATTTTCCTGATTAAATGCTACAAATGAAAGAAACTGTAGATGTTACTGTACAGTGGGCGAACATACAAAATAGCTGCATGTAGTAATGGTAATTTCAGTAATTTCATTTTCTACTCTGCTTATTGCTATGGCCTGTAGACGTGTAGAAACAAATGACCAAGACAAGCATTCATTGCACACTTTAGATTTGCAAACAAACGAACGAACGAACGAACGAACGATGAACAAACGCACAGCAACATTGGAATAAGTTTAAAGGTCGATAATGTAACAGTAATCAGTGTAACCAGTCGTCCACACCATGAACAACTTTCCTTCCAGCAGGTAACTGGTCACTGAGAAATGTCATAGTAGTAGTCTCTCAGCCTGGGCTCTACCACAGCAAAGCCTGGTCTCTCCTCTGGCCTGAAGAAAGAGGACAATTTCATGATTGTGGTATTGTGACAGATGTTGTGATGTGATTTTGGTATTTAAATTGGTGCTGAAGTACAGCAGAATGTTGCCATGCAATCTTTGTGAGTATTATACATAGTCCCAATTTGCCCCTCCACTCTTCTGAGAAGATGTTCCACTAGATCTTAGAGTGTGCTTGTGAACCTTTTATGTTAATCAGCCACAAGGTGCTAGTAAAGTCATCGTGTACAATTGTGTGCCTCCAGCTTTGTGGTAACAGTTTGGAGAGGAACCACACATGGCAGGAAAAATCAGGTGTCCCTATACTTTCTACCGTTTTCTGTTTTCCTTTCCCTCGTGATTCTACTGTTCACCCACCAGATGTCGCCATTGTGTCCCTGTCCCCTTTTCTTTTTTTTTTTGAAGTTGCATTTGTTATTCCATGTCTCCTGCCCATTTCTGTGTTGTTTTTCTGCTTTGCTATTTTTCAACAGTGTATATATGGTTTCTGATTTTTAACGTTGTATGTAATAATGCTAAACATAAATAATACATCAAGTCACTCACTTGAATGTCCAACATTTCTTCATGAGGTTGTATATCTCAGGTGGGCAGTTTGCCGGAGCTGCCATCCTCTCACCACTCTCAATCATCTGCATTACCTCATTTCCTTTCATTCCCTGTAGAATAAAAAGAAAAAACACTTCACTTACCCTTTAGAGATTATAGTCGGACACAGGAGAATTTATCAGAGGCCCAATAAACAACTCATCCCTCAGTTATTTGAGGTTCTTAATGACATTCTGGTTACTTTTGAGTTAAATTAAATTCATTGGTGGTGGGGGAGAAGGGGGGTTTATTTTGATATCCTGTGGTATTATTTTAGATTTTGGTAATATTTGTAGACATTCTACATATGAAACTATAAAACAGGTACAGTACAGGTCTCCTGAACAAGCACAGTAAATTCTCTTTGCTTGGTTTTCCGTTTAGTCCATTTAATGACACACAGAGCACTGTGTTTCCCCCACGACCATTATTATTGACGCACCACCCACTAAACTCTGGAGCGCTCTGCACAGGAAACACAGAAAAAAAGTTTCCAAAGTTTGGGATCATTTCCAGCTACACAAGGTGAGAGAGGTCCGATTGAGAAGGTTAGGACATGTGTAGAGGAGGAACATGAGGTATATCAGTAGGAGAATGCTGAGGATGGAGCCACCAGGAAGGCGGAAAAGAGGAAGACCAAGGAGGAGGTTTATGGATGTGGTGAGAGAGGACATGCAGGTAGTTGGATTGATCGAGGCAGATGTTGAAAACAGGGGGGTATGAAGATGGATGGAGCTGAAATTCTGACCAATGATCTAGTCAGTGTTTTTTGTATATATAAAAAAAAATAAAATAAATCTAGCTTAGCTTTACCTTTCAAAAATTTTTTAAGGAACCTAATTTTAGATGCCCTGCGATGGTGACCAGAAAGTGAGTAGTGTAAAAGAGAGACTGTCACATACCTTGTATGGCTTCTGTCCATATGAAAAAGCCTCCCACATCAGCACCCCAAAGCTCCACACATCACTCTTACTGGAGAACTTGAAGTAGTGCAAGCATTCAGGCGCGTACCATTTCACGGGCCATTTTCCATGACCTTTAGACTAAACAAGTGGGAATAAATAATAACGTTTAAATTCTTGTAAAATCTGTAACAGCTAATCCACTTCATCTCATGCAGATTAATGAACACATTATGATTGATCCAGTGCTCACCAAAGCTCTTGTACCTCGTGTATTTAGCTCATGATATGTATCACTAAAGATTGCACATAATTCATGTTTTACCTCGTAAAAGTCCTGCTCACTGGTGAGGGCTTTGGACAACCCAAAGTCGCTGATTTTTGCATAGTGCTGAGTGACTAACAGCACATTGCGAGCTGCGAGGTCTCTGTGAACGAAGTTATGCTCCTCCAGGTACTTCATGCCCATCGAGACCTGATGCACGAGCTCGGTGACGTTTTTAGTGAGGAGTCTGTGTGAAAAACAGTGCCGTTATCATCACATGCGATTTCTTCATTTACGCATTGAAAAAAAAACAATAAATCAATGTACGACTGGATAAAAGATTCTCAGGGTCATTTAGAAACCTAGATGACCCATATCAGACGTTCGGTCCCAGATCTCTTATACCTGTTTTTTTGCAGATACTTGTTCAGAGGGCCGAGCTCAGCCAGCTCCATGACCAACATGAGGTTCTCGGCTTCACAGATGCCGATCATGCGCACAATGTAGGGGTTATCCAGCTGCTGCATGACTTCAGCCTCACGAAGCATTTCATCTCTTACTGCATCGTTGTTTTCTCCGTTCTTAAGGATCTTTATTGCTACCGGTTTCTGTGTTCTGGAACACAAAGACACACACACACACACACACACACACACACACACACACACACACACACACACACACACACACACACACTTTAGATCTTGTAAACCTCCTGTAGACCATAAAACACATTTTATTTCTTTATCTTAACATAATTAGCAGCTACATTTAAGGGATGTTACATGGTACAGTATGTTTCTGTACATGTTTCTATACAATAAACAAATATACAATATTTGTTAAAAAAAGGTATGATTGCCGCTTTGTGGCACGAACATACAGTTCAGCATCATTTCTTCATCATGCATAACATTTTGAGAGTAAAAATGATGGAAGAAACACCTGACTTTATCTTGCCACAAAACTCGTGCCCTTATTTGTGCATTTTTTGTTTGTTTTTTAAGTAAAAAAGGAGAATAAGTCCTTCACTTTCAAGTGCCTTCTCTCTCAGTCCTGTATGATTTCTTCTTACAAGAATTCTCTTACCAATCTATGGAATATAACCATAACAAATCATAGTACTTTGAATAGTTAAGTAAATTTGAAGGCAAAAGTGAAAGTTTAAAGGGACACTTTTACTTTACTGGAGTCATATTTTTCGTAGTTTGTATATTTTTTAACTACATGGTTTGTTTACTTCGTCCATCACTGATTAATCTGTACACATGCTCAACTTGTATAAGAGCAGGGAAAAAGTTGCCACGCTAAACGACTCACTTCCGCATCTGGTACGTGCCCCTAAGCACTGTGCCGAAATTGCCTGAGCCGAGCTCTCCATCTTCCAAAAACAAGTTTTTCCGGTCCACTGTGGTTGAGCGAAGTTCATCAGGGTCAGCATATGGACTCTCGTAAACCTTAGTGCTCATGGGTAATTCCTCTGTGTTTAGAGTGAAAAAAAGAGGAAAGAGGAACTCGGTTATTTCCTGTCAGCATTAATCACTCAAGCTTTAAAACATGTAAGATGAGATTTCAGATTGTTGGAATTTTATGATCTGATTATGGACTTAACCTGTTGTAAGCAGTGTCGATTTCGCATAAGTATTATCGGATTCTTGAGGTCTGCGAAGGTATGTGGTGATCTGTAGGTAAACATCATAAGAACGAGATTAGAATGGTAAAGATACAGTATTACATACACACATGCTCTAATTCACAAGATCCCAACTCTGGTCCTGGAGTGCAACATTTCCTGCACATTTTTGTACATATTCCCTGCTCTAACAAATCTCAGGAAGGGATGTTAAGTCGAAGGAAGTGTGTTAGAAAATATCCAGGTTGAAGGCTACTCTAGAACCAGAGTTGAAATCCTGTGAAGTACATGGACACACACACAGGCTAATTACAGTCTTTCTTGAATGCTTACATACTGCTATCGCACACTGGCACACATTTCTCAATAGCTTCGATTTTCTTTTTTTGCCAAGTCGTTGAAGTCTTCTCTTTACACGTGTTGCAAACAACTTTGCATCACCTCCGAGAACCTTCAACTCCAACTTTCATGAATTCCACAATATGGGAGAATGCAGACATAAAATGCATGTGTTTGGAAATCAGTGAAAGGACACTGACCTTACCAGGGCAAACATCTAAGATCTTTTCTTTACACCTCTTAAACGCTGTCTATGGAATAAGAAAAATGAAGTCACTGTTAATTTATATAGACAATAAAATGCAAAAAAGATACGCGTGTTTCTGCAACAGTGCAATACATGAATAGGCTGGTTTTTTTTTTTTACGCAGGAATGCCACAGAATTATATATGACGTGGTTACTGCCAGCCAGGGGTTCAGCCAGAGAGCTTTCGAATGGGACAATACACAAGACTGAAGAAGGTGGAATCAGTCCCAATGGAAAACTCATGATACATTAGTTAGCCATGATTTGAGAATGAGAGCGGCAGAAGATTTTTTTCCCCCAGTGAAAGTTCAACAAACAAAATGAGAGGACACATTCTGCACAGTTGGCACACATATATATATCTAATATGATGATTGTCTGAGTCTTTACTTCATTCTTTCTTCCATTTACAGAATTTAATTAAGCAGTTCATTGCAATTCGGATACCAATTTTAACATGTAAAATTCACTTGGAACCAAGCTTTGCCAAAATGTGTGTAGAATTTCAAGAAATGTGTTTCACAGCAAAGCACTCATTCCTTCGAGTGATTTGTAAGCAAGTGAGAAAAACTGTAATGGCACGTTGCGTCTATGAAATGACACACAAGCGAATCACACCACACACTGTTTCTCAAGTCTCCCTCATGGCCCTTTGCGTAAAACATCTTATTTACTAAAATAAATATATATGGACATATTTATATTCTTCTAATGGATGACCATGAAAGAGAAGAGAATTCAAGTAGGATTAACTCATGGCACAAAAGGTAAAGAGATACACTTTTGCAGATATACACTTTTAGAAAAAAATGGTTCTGTGAATAGTTAAGACCCCTTTTAAACAGGAAATCATTGGTCCATGCAGAACCGGAAAAAAGTTTTTCCAAACCGAAACAATATTGTAGGGTCTTGATGTCACATTATTTTCTAAGAGTGTAGGAAGTGTTTTCGATCAGTAAAAGGTTGTTGGTATTTTTCCCCAGTGAGCACTAGGTGGCGCTGGATAAAATCTTGGTACACAAAAACTGTCAAAAGGTTTGGACACACATGATTAAACTATAAGACTAAATTCACACTAGCAAGCAAAAAGACATCACAGCTGATCATCTATTTTTTAATATATGAAAATTTCTGAGGTTTTGACCAATTTCTTTTGGGTATAAAAGTATTTTCGGTTCCATGCAAAATATGTATGATGCAATCACACGACAGAACCTAATGAAGGTCTCGAATGTTCCCTCAGACTATTTTGCGCTGACATTTTTTTACCTCGCACTTGTTACTTCCCATTTACAGTTTGACACAAAAAAATTGGAAGACAAACATGAGTGTGCATTGCTAATTCAGGTAGCTTGTGTGTAATTTCCATGTTAACTAATGTAACTCATTATAAAAATGTATATATTATATATACTGAAAAAAGTGCGTGTGTGCACAAGCAACAGTAGATACAATGAACTACATGCAACACACAAGTGACCTGCTGCCTGCTGCAATAATTCTTCCTAGTTAGATATGTTCTAAAAATAAGAAAACATCATGCATGCCAGTAATGCATACTTTCACACATTGTTAGTCACTGTATCATTCTCTGCTTTTTTTTATTTTAATAGCTTTACACTTTTACTCAACATATAAAAGAGTAACAGCAGTGTAAACTCTACTAATTTTGGGTGTGTCCAAAACATTTGACTCGTTCTGTGTGCACATTAGGTATCAGTATGTAAAATATATATATATATATATATGTGTGTGTGTGTGTGTGTATGTGTTAAACACAAAGCCTTTTAGCTTCAAATGTCACATGGCACACAAAGCTAGACGTTAAAAGGGGCGGTGATTGATGAATGGAAGGATGCCGTGGAGATGAGAGTGGAGAAGTGGAGGAAGAGTTGAGAGCATGAATAGTGGTGGATGACAGCTCGGCAGACATCGGACCACCGGGACAGAGAGGAGGGGACGGTATGTTTGTGCACCTTTTTGAGACCAGGTTTGGGGAAGGAAGCGGATCGGATTCTGGAGAGAATTCCACCTGTGCCAAGCTGTTAGAAAACCACAATTTTAAGAAAAAGGAAAGTTATTTCCTAAACGTATTCAATGTAACCCATGAAGTGCTTCATGCACAAGCATAAGGAATATAATCATGGCTTAATATAAGAAAGAAAACGTCAAATAAGGTATTCTGAAGGAACTGAGGTGCTCTGTAAGCGTAAAGATAAATGACAAGTACGTAATCAGTCACAGTTCTCGAGATTCGGTTTCTAGCATGAAGGGTTGTGTCAATATTGTGATGCACTACAAAGTTTACAGCAGATGATACTTGCATAAAATGATTATTTTATATATGCTCTCATTTTGTTTTAATATTTAATTAACTGGCAACAAAATGCTAATAGCTTCCGATCAATGTCCAGTTTTATGAGTAAATACATTCTGTAGGTCAATCATGAAGGGTAGGCATGACTTTATTGAAAATGTAAAGAGAAAATATTTTAAACATTTCTTGCTTCTTTTAAACTGCTAAGTTAATAATATTATGCAACACTCACCTCTGGATGATTTCCCGGAATAGCTGGTGGGCCTGAGCACAAATAACAGAACATTCATAAATAACACAAATTGTAAATTGTATAAAAAAAGTTAAAGTTTCTTGTTGAACTTAAACACCTTATTCAATACATCCTTCCCTCTTATCAATCATTCCATCCAATCAATAATTTATTTATTCATACATCCAGCCAACCAATCAAACATCCATCCATCCCTATATACATCCCTCCAACAAATCAACTGTGTATTTATCAACATCCATTCATTCATATATTTAACCAACAGACCAAACCTCTATACATCATCCATCCATCCATCCATCCATCCATGCATCCATCCATCCATCAATACAACCAATCAATCCTCTATACAGTACAGTACATCAACCATTCATCCATCTATCCAACCATATGACAAATCAACTATATATAAATATATATCTATATATCAACATCCATCCATTCATATATCCAGCTAACCAACTAAACATCTATACATCATCCATCCATCTATCAAACCAATCAACTGTTTATACATCATCCATCCATCCTTTCATCCTTTCATCCATCCATCCATCCATCCATCCATCCATTTAACCAATCATTTACCTATACATCAACCATCCATTTATTCATTCATTTATCCAGCCAAACCAACAATCTATACATTATCAATCCATCCATCCATCCATCCATCCATCCATCCATCCATCCATCCATCCATCCATCCATCCAACCAACCAACCAACCCACCATTCATCTACACATCAACCATCCAACCCTTCATATATGCAATTTAAATTCATATATCCAACCAATTATTCAATCATATATATACTATATGTGTATACTAACCATATATTATCCTCTTTCCCACCCTCCACTCCACCAAATATCTCAATTTATTCCTCTCTGCATCAATTTATTCATCCAAACATTCATCCTTTCAACCATCTTTCCATAATTCTATTCATCCCATTATCCATCCATTATAACAATAAACATATTTATTCCTTCATCCTTCCTTTGAGAAATCATGGCTACCTTCGGGTCGTGCGCAGGGTTCAGTCAGCACCCGAAGCAGGCCATCAGGTTTGTAGGAATAATGCTCTACCAGCTACAAGAAATATATACAAAATTATTCAATATATTAACTTCAGAATGTATGTTCGTGTTAGCTTCCTGTATACATTCAATACCTGCCAAAGTGTGTCAAACTTTTTGCCGTCTGGAATGGAGAGTTTGCCAGCTTTGTCCCTGTCAATGCGATAGTGCATGACTTGGCCATGGTGGAGGAGACAAAGTGCAAAGGAGCCGTTGTTATCTCGCTGCCGGATTCTGTTAAGTTTAGAGAAACCAAGGAAAAAAGACACATTATCATGATGTATGCTTTCGATCTAACATGTTAGTCCAGCTATACTACTGGTTGCCACTAGTAACATTCATTTGCACATTTCTCAGCTTTAATCCACCAAGAACCCGATAAAGGCAAATCTTTTTCATACATTCGAAGAGAAGAACTACCTGCACTCTTATAATGCAGATTAGCTCTGAAACCATGGCTCTCAACACAAGTGAGAACCTGTGGAGTGTCCACCACCAACATCACAACACCAACTGAACAAATATTTTTTTAGAAGAATGATATTCATCTTTATGGCAGAATTCCAGTGTGTGTAAAAGTGCACTGAAGATGTTCTTTTGGATTGTGTTAAAATAAAATTAAAAAAAAGTTAACTTTTATAACTTTCAGACCTTTTAATAATTTATATTTTTCAAAATACTAGAAGTAATCTTATACCTCAAATGCCAAAAAAGTTACAATTTAGTATTTTTCCGAATACGTTCCTTTAAATACAATTAAACAAAAGGTTTATTTTGCGTATTATTTACTGGCACCTCTTTACCAGGGGTGCGATTAAAACTGCTATTACAATTCTTTGCAATGCATTTTGTGGCCCCATTTTAAATAGACACAGACACAGACACCTACACACACACACACACACACACACACACACACACACACACACACACGCACACACGCACGCACGCATGCAAATGTCTTATGACTCCACCTCCCACTAGTTTTTTGGGTCATTTCAGGAAGTCCTGCCAAAAGTGTGAGAGCGGAAACCACAGTGTGTGCCTGTTTCTGTCTCTTTCTCTCGATCTTTGTGTGTGTGTGTCTCTCTTTTAGCATGTTGTGCGTGTGTGTTGTGTATGTTGTGTAAGCACACACCCCGTAATAAAACCTACAGAGAATCCACTCAGAAACAAAACCCGTTTGGTCTGGAGTAAATTATGCTCAGTTTGGATTTCCATTAAATAAAAAAAAATACATTTATTGTGTATAAAGTTTGCCGAAATGTTGGTGATTGAATTTTTGTATATATATTTTTTTAACCAGTGTATGAATAATTCATTATTCATATAATGCAATTTGCATAATTCTGAGGTTTATTCTAAAGGGAAAATTATGAATTATGTCAAGTATATATAGATTCTAAAATTATAGGTTTATGGTGAGCCCAGTAATTGTGCTAAAAAGCTAAAATATTTATGGAATTTATACTACAAAATGTAAAAACCTAGTAGATAATAATAATAATAAAAAAGGAGATTCTGAACATCTGGAGTCCTCCAGTTCTAAATACTGATTGCCATTGATATATAAAAATGTTGTATGTTTTATATATATATATATATATATATATATATATATAAATAATTAGCACTATGAATTTACTTCACATGAAGTGTTTCTGAATTATTGTTTAAAAATATATATATATATATTTTGCACATCTCATCTTACAGTATTTTTTCCCCTCTCACCCATTGTATTATAAAGCCCTGTTTTCCAAACTTACAGAAATTTGCCGTTGGTTCGAGGGCTGTTGAGTAAACGTGGCTCAGAGTCTTCTCGTGTGATGGTCCCATGAAACCAGGGCATCTTCTCATGTGCTGTGGTGGCAATCAGCTTCTCCAGCTGAGGTCTTTGACTGATGATAGCCTGCTCCAATGAGGCACCCTGATTTAAAAATCAATAATAAATACAGTGAATTACTTAAAAGAAAATAAAGAGAGAAAAGAAATGCTCATGCATTCACAATTCTATAATAATTAGAGATATTCTTATTATTGAAAAAATTATTGAATATTGAATAAATATTTGACTTTTTGAAAACAATATAAAAAATAATTAAGATTTCATTAAGAAACTAAAAATATTAGCCTTTTTTTTTCCCTTATCAGAAACTAGACAAAAATAACACTTCCAGTTTGTAATTTCCAGTTAGCCTTCACAAAAAAATTTGTAATTTCCAGTTAGCCTTCAAAAAAAAAAAAAAAAAAGGAAGTTTACGAAAATAAAACCCTAAACAAACGTCCAGTTTTTTTTCTTAGAAACAATCTAATTTATGGATTACATACATATATATGCTATAATTCTATTTATGTTCATGGCTATGGCTCAAGTGTAAGGGGAGGTCACATTAAAAACTCAATTTAATCAATAGACATTTTTGTTTTGATTTTTTTTTTTTTTTTTAATACTGCCTACAATTTTCCGGTATTTTCTGGTTGATTTCTACTAAAGAGTATCCAATCACATGTCTAGATGTATTTATAGTTTGTTTGTTTCTTTGTTTAAATGTGCCTTCAAAAAATCATTTTTTTTTTTTTTTTTACGTTTTTTTAATACTGCCTACAATTTTCCGGTATTTTCTGGTTGTTTTCTACTAAAGAGTATCCAATACAAAGACGTTCACCACTGTTATGTAATATCTTCGCTGTCAGTGTGGAGATAAACAGGAAGTCGGTAAATAAAAACCTTTATAGAGAGTAACGCTTGAAAAATTATTTGTAAAAAAAAAAATGCAGAAGCAGAAAAATCCGAGAAGGAAATGAAATGAGAGAAAAAGAGAGACATTTGCAATTGATTACACCACTGTGATCATCTTCAACCATTCAAAATGGGCAAGTTTTTAGTTTATTTGTTTTTTACTGCACATGAATGAAGATACTGTGCATGAGTGAGTGCATAATTAAGTATTTTTAGAGCCTGATCTCCCCTTGTAGCATAGAAGAGCGATATGAAGGCAATTCAAGCATACACAATACTCCAGTGAACACATTTGAATAAATAGTTAAAATATGTGGTGCAATGTGCCAGTAAAAATATGATCATCACTATATTTTAGGTCACTGAATATGTGTCTGGTTATTGGCGTGTATTTAAGTTGTTATTTAAACATTTATTTCGCACCAGATTTACGCTTTAGGGCTAGTGATTGGTTGAAAGTTTCTGAACTTGCATCATTTGCATAATTTCTTGAGACATATCGTTCTATTGATGTTACATATTGTTAATGAGGTTGTAAATTTACATTTATTAAATAAATTACTTTAATTTCTATAGCGGATTGAGAAACGTTCACATGACATTGAATGTCATTGATTGTGGTGTTCAAGGATCATTCACTATTAATGCACCTTTTTTTTTTTTTTTTTGCCATCTTTAGTGAAGCTGAACTTTACTCCAAAATAACTTTACTGTAAATGTACATGAATCATACAAAAAGAAGGAGTTAGCAGGTACCAAAAAGTGCAAAAATATCTTTATATCTTGTTTTTTTACAGTATATTACCGTATATTTCCAGTAATAAACTGTAAATATAGCAAGTAAAGTATAGTTGGTATAATAGTGTAAAAAAAATTCATTGCTATTAATTATAATAGGTTGTAAGCAAAAAGAGGCAAATGTAGAAGACCTACTGGAAATATACTGTAATCTACTGTAAAATAAAAAAAAAATAAAAAAATACCACAGGGTGGTTTGAAATCAGATGATCCACTGTGGCGACCACTAACAGGAGCAGCCGAAAGAAGCACTATTTTATTTCAAGTTTAAGAAACTCCAATCCATGGCAACTTGGCAGTGTTGGGATTCGAACATACAACCTTCAGAGATGCAATTTAAAGCTCAACTAGCTTGTACTCCCTTTTTTTTGTTTTTAAGAATATTGTTTTTGGTATTTTTTACTGTAAATCAGTTCATTCCTCTCATTCGTAAGCAGTACAGCTGTTTTTTAGTGTGAAATAAATACTGTACAGGGTGCAGTGGTTAAAACGTTGGACATGTTTTTGTCAAATTTCAACACTACCGACTGCTGGTTGTTTGAGCAAGGCTCTTAACCATCTCGAGCTCAGTTGTATAAGTGAGAAAAATCAGACGGATAAGGGCGTCTGCCAAATGCTATTATTGTAAATGTAAAATGATGAGAGCACCTGCACAGCGTTACAGTCCTTTTACTAATAATTAGCCATCTTTTATTTTTGTAAAAACATTCATTATTGCTAAAAGCATCTGACATCTATGATATATGAGCTGCAAACTCTGTAATATTTTTCTTAAAATTACAGTGCACATGTTTGATTTCAGTCATTTATTAAAATACAGTAGAACATTTCTAGATTCAGAGAAGTGGCTAGCACTGACCTTCAGCTTCCATGTGTGCTGTACATATTGCCTGATCAGCTGCTCCTTTAGATCCTCAAAAGCCCCCACCTTGGGTTCAACGCCCCGGGGTCGATTGCAGGGCTTTTTCAGAAGACACACAAGGCCATCAGACTCTTGCGCATGGTAGTCCACCACATCAACTGGACTGCGGTAGGACTTTCCTCCTGCTATAGCATATGTATCATTCATCTCCCTCTCGATGGTGTAGTGGTAGCACTGATGGTTGTAGGCCACAGACAGAGCAAAGCCACCCAAATAGTTGCGGCTTTGGCGAAGCAGGTAGAGGCCATTGCCCATGCCTGATTGTCTCAGATAGTCCTCAGCTTCCTCTCGAGTGATGTTGCCATAGAAAAAGGGCAAAAGTTGCACTTGGTCTGCCATGACTGCTCCTCTGACTGCCCAAAGAAGTCCTACTCACTCTTTACCTGTACAAGAATGGGTTTGATTTAATTCATTGGTGGTAAATCATGATTGACTATAGTGAAATATTTATATAAATTACCATTAAATATGAGTAATGTCAGCTTTTATTGAAAACTAATCAGTTCCTTCTGACCAAACAGATATGAGAATTC
>MU558737.1:1095839-1133339 GCA_024362625.1 Silurus asotus | reverse complement strand
AAAAACGCAATTATTACAATCGCTTCTTTTATTAAAAATAATTCAATATATATTATTCAAAATTTCTTTTACCATTATACCTTGACCACTCAAATTTGTATCTTTTAACTAGTAAATTATTAAAAAACAAAATGCAAATTAGTAAAAGTAGCCTGGGAGAGAACGAATAAAAAGGATTACAACAAATATTTAAAGTTTAAAAACAGTCACAATTTTATTTCAGATTTCCACAAAGACCTGCTCTGTTTGTTTCTGCTTAGGGAAAGCATGGCAACAATTTTCAAAAATAATTCGAGAATGAATAATATTTTTGAACAATTTGCTATAATAAACACAATCATACATTAGAAATCTAAAATAAGGATATACTCAATGTAGATCTTTACCTTACTTACTGTGTGTCCTTAACACTCTTCTACTTGAAGCTGCTTGACTTTGTTGCGGCAACCATGTTGAAGCGCTGTATAGCTCGAACAGGATGTGGCATGTATGGTCAAAAACTCAATGGATAGTTCAAACGCTGCAGCGAAACTTAGACCAATGGCTGAAAAAAAATTAAAAAAGAATCTTTAAACTCACCAAGTCAAATGACTATTACTGTACATAGAGTCTAACGCTGGAACTCTAATTTCTAAAACCATGTACATGAAATTGTCTGAGACCTGAAAAAAAAAACTGCTGTACTTAAGTGGAACTTCTAGAGCTTCCTCATTTAAACTTACTTGTAGCTACTTCCTATGGGTTCTTTTTCTAGGTCTGACTTCCCCTTTTATCTAAAGTGAAGACATTTAAGAGCACTGTCATGGACAAGGCTAAAGTGTAAACATTCTACACATTTAACCCTGACAGTCATGCAAGATCTTCTGGGATTTTAGAGTGTTTTAATTACTACAAGCATATATGTTTCAACTTTTCCCCCATTTCCCCCCAGTGCTAGCTAGTTTAAAAATTACTAGTTTACTAATGTGTTGAACATGTGTTCTTCCTCTTTTAGGAGCTGATGACTGTCAAACATTAGAATAATCCCCACAAAGTCTTAATGGTCCTTCAAAAATAAGATGCTTAATATAGGCTATTATAATTGAATTTTTTTAATTAAAAATAAATAAATAAATAAATAAATATTGTAAATAAAAGAAAATAAAAGAAAATGTAAAAAAAACTTTTATTTAATTCTTTTTTTTTACATTTATGTTTCTTAGAAATAAACAATACATTTCCACATTATGAATTTCTGACGGTTATTGGTCGGTGTTCTGTCGCTTCACATAGGCGGTGGTCTTCTATAGGTTTCGTGTTTTACACATATATAAAATGTTTGAGTTTATGAGGTCCCTGGTGATAATGTGATTTTTCAAACCATGCAGTAAAGTAGAGCCGAGGCTGTATTTATATATGTAAATAAAGGGTGCAAAAACTTTTCACACTTATCTCTATAATAAAAAGTAGACCTAAATCGATAAAAGACGCTCGTTCCGATTCGAATTATTGCATTTTAGGCAAAAAAGGATAGATTTAAAAAACTGCCCCATGCCGTGCGTATATGCGATATACATTATATTATCAAATAAACCATAAAACCACAAAAGTTAATCATTGGTTGCAAATTATTATTATAAAATTATGACAATACTTCACTGTTTTACATATAGTAAATCTTCAATTATAAGATTATTAAAATCATTACAATAATGGCTGCATGTGTGCTGAAGCGTATTGGAGCACTGGGTACAGATGCTGCAACAGTTTTCAAATCAAACTGCACAGTGCATGAAATCATTTGATATATCCTGTAATTAAAAATAAAGTCATAAATGACCAGTTAGTATGAAATATTATTTTACAAATTTTAATTTGTGTATTGGAAATTACAGTATATAGTGTGACATGGTTGTGTGGTCATGGCCCAGTGGTAGACTGTGAACATCTGTTTGTTGGGATGTGACTCATTGAGCTGAAGCCATTCATGCGGTCTGATAATGGTGCCCTAGTTATGGCAGGATGCCTCCCTGCACCACACCTGCCCAATGTTTACTTCTCCTCTTACTGAATGCTGTGGTTTTTTTTCCGCGTCTTATATTTCATCCAACACAACATTCTGATTTTAATGCTAAATGATCATACATGTGAAATTATAGAAGGACACATTCATTTACAACCCTGAGCTTCTGAGATAGACAGTAAGTTGATAGTGAGGTAACAATGTATTTATTTCATTATTACATCATTGAAATTATATTGAACAGTAATAACTACTACTCTGTAAATACTACTATTAGTTGTACTACTAATACTACTACTGCAAATACTACCACTAATTTTATTCCTCTAATACAAAGGTGGACGCAGTAAACAAAATATGTACTCTACTTGAGTCAAAGAATAGATACTAAAATATAGTAAAATAGGAATCCAGTAAAAGTGGCAAAGATTTTCCCCACAAATGTACCTAATTATCCAAAGTACTATGATTTATTATAGCCAAAATGTTCCTATTATCTTTTTTGTCACTTTTTGCTTTTAAAATGTATTACAATTCAAGTAAAAATCTCCCCAAATACGTAAAAAAACTACTTAAGTATGGTCACAAATTACATTAACTTAATGTCCACCTCTGCTTACCTGCTACGTCTACTACCACTTTTATTACTAACATTACCTTGCTAGTAGTATTATTATTACTGTAGTACTGTAGTACCAGCACTACTACTACTACTACTATTACTACTACTACTACCACCATTATCTTTAATATGTAGTAGTATAAAATATCTAGTAGTATAATTACTTCTGTAGTAACATTACTACCCCTTCTACTACCATTACTACTGCCATTACTATTACTACAAGTAATAATACTACTACCATTACAACAACTACCACTACTGCTACAAGCATTACCACTTCTTTAAGTACTACTGCCATTACCTCCACTCTTACTCCTACTGCAAATACTACTACTGCCACAACTACTACTAATACCACTACCACTAATACTACTACTACTACTACTACTACTACCATCACCACTATTACTACTACCACTACCACTACTACTACTACTACTACTACTACTACTACTACTACTACTACTACCACTACTAATAATACTACTACTACCACTACCACTACTAATAATACTACTACTACCACTACCACCACTACTACTACTACTACTACTACTACTACTACCACTACCACTACCACTACTAATAATACTACTACTACCACTACTACTACTACTACTACTACTACTACTACTACTACTACTACCACCCCCACTACTACTACTACTACTACTACTACTACTACTACCACTACCACTACTACTACTACTACTACTACTACCACTACCACTACTACTACTACTACTACTACCCCCACTACTACTACTACTACTACTACTACTACTACTACTACTACTACTACTACTACTACCACTATCACTACTACTACTACACTACTACTACTACTACTACCACTACTACTACTACTACCACTACTACTACTACTACTACTACTACTACTACTACTACACTACTACTACTACTACTACTACTACTACTACTACTACTACTACCACTACTACTACCCCCACTACTACTACTACTACTACTACTACTACTACCACTACCACTACTACTACCCCCACTACTACTACTACTACTACCACTACCACTACCACTACTACTACTACTACTACTACTACTACTACCCCCACTACTACTACTACTACTAACACTACTACCCCCACTACTACTACTACTACTACTACTACTACTACTACTACTACTACCCCCACTACTACTACTACTACTACTACTACTACTACCACTACTACCCCCACTACTACTACTACTACTACCCCCACTACCACTACCACTACTACTCATACTACTACTACTACTACCCCCTCTACTACTACTACTACTACTACTACTACTACTACCACTACTACTACCCACACTACTACTACTACTACTACCACTACTACTAATACTAATACTACTACTACTACTACTACTACTACTACTACCACTACCACTACTACTACCCCCACTACTACTACTACTACCACCACCACTATTACTACTACTGCTACTACCACTACCACTACCACCACCATTATTACTACTACCAGCATTACTACTACTATCATTACTACCACTATTACCACTACTACTATTGTTAGTACTACCACCATTGCTACTACTACCATTACTACTACTACTACTACTACTACTACTACTACTACTACTACTACTACTACGTAGCATCACTACTATGGCCATTACTACTATTATTACTACTACTACCATTACTACTATTATTACTACTGCTACTACCATTACTTCCACTACCACCAGTACTACTACTGCTACTACTACTACTACTAATACTACCATTCCTACTACCATTGCTGCTACTACTATTATTACCATTATTACCATTACTTACTACCACTATCACCACTACTACTACTACTACTACTGTCATGGCCATTACTACTTCAACAACAATTAATAATAATAGTATCAATACTAATGATATTATTGACTCTACTATTATTATTACTACTATTATCAAAAAATCCATTACTTCTAGTAATATTATTCTAGAAGCAATAATAGTAGTAGTAGTAACTTTTTTTTTGTTTGTTTTATCTTTTTTAAAGTTTGAAACACTTCCCATGTACGACCTGCTGTGTAGAATTCGGTAATGTTTTTCATAATTTCATTATTATTTCTGTATATTTGTATTGCTTTATAATTATGCTGAGGGTGTATTCCATGTGAACAAAAACAAATTAAAAGAGTCCACCTAGATCCACATTATGAAACTGGGAACCCTTAAACAATTCTAGGAACTCCTGAACACTTCACATCCTAATATTTACACATAAAAAGTGCATCTGTAATAATGATATAAATGAGACAGTAAATGAGTAAGTGAACTGCAAATCTTCTCACATCATGTCGCAACTGACATTTAACCGACTCTCTCTTTAGCTACTGTTTAGTGCCTGCAGCTTGGTGGCAGCTTCTTTCATGACAATGCTTTATGGGTAAAACATTGCAGACTGAGGCACATGTAGATCACCGATGAGAGGATTTAAAGGTACTGGTCTTCAAACCCAAAACTATATTTAGAGAGCTGAAGGTTGACCGAGGGGCCCCCTCCGGAAGTGAATTTTTCTCCCCAGGTGCACAGACTGTATAGTTCTTTACCCACCCTGGTGGCTTTAAGTGTCATTCGCCAATAGAGGGCAGAACAGCTTAACATCCACGAGCTATAAAATGCAAATAAAATATATCTTTTAGAATTAAGGTGCAAAAATGTACATCTTTATATTTCCTGCTCCATTTTCATGGCTGAATACGTTTTAGAAATTTTGTGCTTAGTTATTAAGATCATTAAACAAACATTAACACAAATAATGTACTGAAAGACAATTTGATCTATTTAACTATAAAATAGAACTGCAATCAATCTGTAAAGCAGATTATGGATTTATTTATAAATGGCGACTACATAAAATAAAAAAAATACAATTATTATTGTATGTATTATAATTATTAGAACTTTTCAGTTACCCAGCAACCTGCAGCAATGCATGATTGTAGAAACAGTAGAAATCAGTGGGTAATGACTGGGACCTGTAGACATTACATGTTTAAACCTGGTTGTATTTTACTATTTTTTATACAAATTTTTGACACAGCAATATATTCAATATTTTTTACAGCCAGTTCAAAATCTGAACATATAAATCATTTATTGAAATGTTATTAAATGTGTGTTTTTATAGTCCATCCAAAAGTACAAATAACGATCAATCTTTCTCGTGAATGTAAACAATTATTCAATCTCATGTCTACATGGAAGAACAAGCAAAACCTATAAAGCATTAGCGATTTCCAGGAAGTCAAGCGATTATTAAAACTGCACGGTAAAATCCCCAGGGTTATAAAATAAGATTTTATAAACTTCCTGAAGCCATCCACAGGTACATCCTAAAACCTTCCACATATACAAAAAAAACTGATTTGATATAAAAATCACAAACATTTTTATTATTTATTTAACAGTATTTAAGCCAAATGGGGAACCTGTAATTAGATTTCAGTTCTCAATTAGCTGGTGCAGCTTAACCAATATAAACAGCAATTATATCTAAAAATAGTTTTCTATTTCAGAAGCCTTTTTCCATCTGTGGATTCTTAGTTGAAGCACTACTACATGACAATGAAGAAGCAAGAGAAGCATGGTAGCATATTCATGCACTTCTATTGGTGTACTGCATTAGTGGTTACTGCTGGGTCAAGAACGTAGCAAATTTGCCAATTGTCCTTGCTGCTGGTTTTATGAGCTGAAAAAGCAGCAGAAAACATACATTTCCAGCAACTGTTCAAACACCCAAACATTGTTCATGATTGTTTTCTGAAACTAATCACCATTCTTGTTAACACTCAATCACTGGTCACCATTCTTCTCAACAACTTACCACTGATCATTGTTTTACTCAACAAACAATCATTTGTCATGCTTGTTCTCTAAGACCAATAACTGATCTCCATTCTTCCCTACAATTAATCATTGATCAGCATTGTTTTTAACAACCAATCACTGATCACCATTCTTCATGACAATCAATTACTGGTCACTATTCTTTTTAACAATCTATCAATGATCACCAGCTATAAGTAGTAATGTAGAAGCCACTGTCCCCTGAAAAAAGTCAACTGTGATTTCAGTTGTATTATTTTGCTGTAAAAGATCTCAAGAAGACATCATTTCCACCAATATCTTATGAAGAAGCTCCAAAATCTAAGTAAAGGCTCCTTCATGCTCCTTGCATGTTAGATAATTTTAATTAGAGTACACTACTTTTAAATGGAATAGATTTACTTGTAACAGACCTGGTGTTTACTATGTGTAAAAATAATCTATGAATTTATTTGTATTATGCGTTTTTATCTATAATAAATATGTCATACAGCATTTCCTTTGAATCTTATTATTTAATGATTTCAGGGGGTTTCCCCAGGATTTTTCATTAAGTCTGTGATGAGAACTGATAACACAGGTGGTCAGGTGATTAGGTAATTAGGTGATCAGGCGATCATCTCTCAGTTCAGCCCACGCGCTGGTAGGAGGGGGTGTTCTTGTTGGTGATTAAAAATGGGCGGAGCTGTGATGCATAGATGAGATTCCACGTGACGTCAAGAGGAGCCGCGTCTATAAAAGCCTGGCTGAGCGCTCCAATGGACTTTCAGTATCAGAGCAGGTTCACAGGAAGGAAGGACTGCGTGTTTACCGTCTCTACTACATCATTCAACATGATAACAGGAGCATAAACTTTTCTCTTTATCTATTTGTAGGTAAGTGTTTTACCTGGTCTATTTTTTTTTCCTTGTGCACCAATGGATGACAAGCGACACCCTGTCACCCTGTGTAATCAATATCATTATTTATAATCAAATTGTATAATAATAGTGAAATAGAAATCTATAGGAAATCGATAGGATACTTACAAGACATGATGCTGTTCGGATGCAGTCCATTCTGCATCTTTATTTATTATTTCCTGTATCCGTTTGTGCATCAGCGCGCTTTCGGAGCTTTTCCGACATTGTGCATTGCAAAAAAAAGGGGAAAAAATGCAAAGGAAAAAAAAAACCCAGGCCGTGTCCTATTCAAAAGAATAAAAAAAAGAATAAAATTGTGCGCATTGTACAATAATTTAGATCTGGAGCACCATCATGGAGCAACAAGGCGACCGACGAGCCGCGTTTGCAGTTTTTTTGCAAAAAAGAAAACACCCTTTCCTCGGATAAACCCTTATTATTTTATAAAAGATGTGGAAAAGGTTTAGGATGTTTATTCTAAGCGATAGGAGCTCGCACGCGTGATGTGCATCCCGTCTAAATGTTCATGCGGCTCATTTGACGCATGGCGTTTTGTACCCTGTGTTTTTTTTCCTCCCCTCTTTCTGGCATAGAGGATTTGATTTTGCGGGTGGGCAGACACGTGTATGAGCAGTGTCAACTCTGTATTCAGTAAAAGATACTGTCAATTCCCTGTCAGGTTACAATTTTACCTTCAAATGCTTGTTTGATTTTATTTTATTTTTTCAAATCACACTTATTATACAGATCTTCATATTACACATGTCAAATAATCATTTGTAAATGCTCAACTTGCTTCCCAGGAACTTTTTTTTCACTTTCTGTCTCATCTGCTTCTAGGATTTCAAAAGAAGAACAATGCCGGAGCAGAGCAACGATTATCGCATGGTCGTGTTCGGAGCTGGAGGGGTCGGGAAGAGTTCCCTGGTCCTGCGCTTTGTGAAGGGAACTTTCCGTGAGAGCTACATCCCGACCATCGAGGATACCTACAGGCAGGTAATCAGCTGTGACAAGAGCATCTGCACTCTCCAGATCACAGACACTACGGGTAGTCATCAGTTCCCCGCCATGCAACGCCTATCCATCTCCAAGGGTCACGCCTTCATCCTGGTCTACTCTATCACCAGCAAACAGTCTTTGGAGGAGTTAAAGCCCATCTTTGAACAGATCTGCCAGATCAAAGGTGACGTGGAGAACATTCCTATCATGCTGGTGGGCAACAAAATCGATGAGACCAGTGGGCGCGAGGTGGAGAGCAGCGACGGAGAAGCCTTGTCCAAGAGGTGGAAATGCGCCTTCATGGAAACGTCAGCCAAAACCAATCACAATGTAAAAGAGCTGTTTCAGGAGCTGCTGAACCTGGAGAAACGTAGAACTGTGAGCCTCCAGATCGACGGAAAAAAGAACAAGCAACAGAAACGAGCTGAGAAGCTCAAGGGAAAATGTGTGGTCATGTAAGGCATCTAAAGAGGACGTGTCTGGATTCAACCCAAGGACATTCGAGCTTTCACAACGTAGCTGTTCTGGCTGACGCCTTTTCCACCTCACAAAGAAAGATATGCATGGTTAAAGATAAGACTTTGTGTCGCGACAAGTGACTTGTTGAATGAAGGGATCGCTGGTGTTCACTGACAGTCAATAAAAAAAAAGAAAAATCCATTCTGAAGCCACTTTCATCCTGTGCTGCTTTAAAAGACATCATTCCCTGAGTTAGTCACTAATAGGATTCAGTCGGCATCACACGTTAGTACACAACAGCAGTGTTTAATGCTTTGCCACCGTGCTCATGCTCTCATACTGCACAGTCCAGGGGTAACTAAAAGAGAGGAAGATGAGGAAAGTATGAAAGAAGGTGGAATTGGAAACATCGATTTAAACCATCTGCTCCTGAGATGGATGCGATACAAAGCAATACATCATGTTATACAGATTTGAGTATTAAGAAAATAATTGCTCATATAAAAACTGTAATTTCTGGTCTCTTGTACAGCCAGGAAAGTTCACACGGTTTAAAGGTCACCATTTGAGAGTTTACTAAATAATATATTTGACTTTCTTTTGAATGTTGTATTTAAGTAACTTAAATACAAAAAAAAATCGCAAAAAGGAAATCGCAATAGGAAAATCCCATCCTTGCCAAATGTTATTTACTAAAAGAGAGGAAGATGAGGAAAGTATGAAAGAAGGTGGAATTGGAAACATCGATTTAAACCATCTGCTCCTGAGATGGATGCGATACAAAGCAATACATCATGTTATACAGATTTGAGTATTAAGAAAATAATTGCTCATATAAAAACTGTAATTTCTGGTCTCTTGTACAGCCAGGAAAGTTCACACGGTTTAAAGGTCACCATTTGAGAGTTTACTAAATAATATATTTGACTTTCTTTTGAATGTTGTATTTAAGTAACTTAAATACAAAAAAAAAAAAAAACACAAAAGGAAATCGCAATAGGAAAATCCCACCTTTGCCAAATGTTATTTACGTACGTTAAGTTTTTTTTAAATAAAAAATTATGAATAACATACATTCTACCACTCATCTCGACAGATATGACAAATAAGTCCGACTTGGATTCGTCATAGATATAAGTCTGATTCATTTGATTCAATAAGATTGAGTCTGTGCCTTTAAGGTTTTGAGGATGATGATTTCCAAATTAAGATTACTTGAGGTGTTATTATGGTAAAAGCTTGATCAATCATGGCCTGTGTGTGAGTGTGTGTGTAAGTGAGTGTGTGAGTGAGTGTGTGAGTGAGTGTGTGAGTGTGTGAGTGTGTGTGAGTGTGTGTGAGTGTGTGTGAGTGTGTGTGAGTGTGTGTGAGTGTGTGTGTGTGTGTGTGAGTGAGTGTGTGAGTGTTTATTCATAGAGAATTCACCTACCAAAGGCATATAAATCACTAATTGATTTCCATCCTTGGTTCTTCGGGAAATATCAAAGATGCCTCCTTGAGGTGGCTAATGGACCTGCGTGCCAGTATTCCCAGTCTGTTACTGATTGTGGATTTTATGAAATCAAATAGTGGCCTTTGTGGTGGGAGCACGTGGCGATTGATTAAATGGATTATTCTGATAAAACCGATGAGATATAATAATCTATATATAAAGCTTTACAGCAGAATTGCATGATTCCAGCAGCAGCAGGAATGAGCTTCAGATAACGAATTGTGCAAAACGAACCTATAAAACCGTACGCCGTACCTAACAAGCACCCTGGTATGTTTAAACATAGGCCTGGCATCAACTAGGCTTTCTAATGTTTATGAGAGTAATAACATATGTATAGATTTAGCATGATGGGTCTTGACTAATGATAGGGTCTGGCTTTACAGCTAGCTTATATCGCTGCTTTGGCTGTCTTCTTATACATTAGTACTGGTCCCAGTACAACAGATAATACGTGCTGTTTATTTCAGTGATATTTTGTCAAAGAAATGTCATTAATATGGTTGTAACAAGAAGTCACAGAATGCCAATAGATTAAATGCAGTCGCAGTAGTTAGTATATGCTCTATCTAGAAAAATCATAGTTACAGGCACCAGTGTGCCGGATCGTCAATCACTGATTAAGATAAAAAAAAATAAAAATGTTTGTTTGCTATGACGGAACTGTACAATAAATATTATATGAAATGATGTAATATTGTTTAATTGACCTGCCTGTAAAACATCGTGTGCCTACAAGTTTATATATTTACTGTAAATACATCAGGAAATAAAGATAGTTCTGCATTTAAACCTGAATCTGGACTAATTCATTTGTAAATTGTAAAAATTTTCATCATTGTAGTATGAACAATTTTGGATTTGCTATGAACCAGACATCGTATTTGATATTTTCATTTTTTGTATTTGACTTGACGAATGTCATGTATGCGTAGTGAACAGGCCAAACGATGTACACTTCTCAATAACGTCTCATAAATGATGCTTCATTGATCGGAATACTGATTTTGGACAATCCTGCTACTTAATAATATTTATTCATAATATTCTCTCTGATCTGTAAATGTTATATATTTATTTATATATTAATAATTTGCTTATTTATTGTATCTTGCAGCAAATCGCCCTCCTATGTATAATTACAAAATATTATAACATTAATGCACATTAGTGATTTATTCTATAGTTCTATTTTATAGTATTTCTATTCTAGAAATACAACATCCATTAACAGCAACAACTCTAAAGCCGATTAGACTTGATAATACCCTTTTGACACCAATCGTGCCAGACAAAAACACGTAAGATGTTCCTTCAGTAATTGCTAGAAGCTTTTGTATTTCCTTATTCAAACAGCCAATGGCCAGTATGACCAGGAACCAGGCTGATGAGAGACAGCCAGAGGCCAGGCTGGGGGGAAAGTATAGCTGGGCTATTAGATATGACTAATCAGCCTATGTGGCTCATTATTGTGGAGTGACATAATGGAGCACCTGCCAGTGCTCACTCAGCTTGCTTGTCTCAAAGCCCCTTTATGACCGGCGGTTTCTTTTAGAGAGGCGTGAACTGAAGCAGAGTGCATCACAACTACCAGAGTAAAAGATGCATCAACCTGATATACGCTGGAGACAAACAGGCCTGTATATCACAGACGAACAAACAGGCTGTCATGGCTGGATATATGATGAGTGGTGGTGTCATGTAAACAGCAAAAAAAAAAAAAAACGGATAATACACAATGATGAATAAGCATCATTCAGTCAGGCATATTATGCTTGGTGTTCATCTACAATCCCAAAGATTATTGTTTTAGCAAAAATTAATATAAAATACAGCAAACATAATTGTATACAAAATATATCAGCTAAAAAAAAAAAGCACAAACAAAATCATTAGGAATAAAAATATTTATTTTATTTTATTTAAATTGAATTTAATTTTTATGAAAATTTCTTTAGCCGACAAAATATTAATAATGATAATTACAAGGTGTAATAAAGAAATGACACACATTACAGCAGAGTATTTGTGTAAATATTATTTTAATTTCTAATCAGTTATTTATGGAAGAACCAATGGAAGCATAATATTCCTAAATGATTGACACATTTATGGTCTTATTTATACCATAAATCTTGCCTGCCCTTTCTAAAAATATTGCAAAATGCAAAAGCTTAAAAATGAACAGAGTTTTAAATTAAAGATAAAACAAAAATATCTTCACTTGAAAACAAAATCAATGTGCATTCGGCAATTTTTGGCAGTAGTTATTCGAACCGGTTTGCTTGTAAATAGTTAAACAATAATGGTTTTACCGATTTTAAAATCAGTCCAATTAATTTATAAATGAAAATGTTTTACGAAAAGAGAAATTATTGAAATGATCAACAGTAGCCCTAACTCAACTGTGAATATATTTATAAATATACTCAGCTTGGTTGCAATTTCTGCAAACTGCAATTAAATATTAGTTCCACCAGTCTCTTTTTTATGGTTTATAACACCGTTGAACCATTTCTTCCACTGATATATACTCTAGGGGTTTTGTGTTAAAAAGATGTTCTTCCTCTTTGCCTGTTGGGATTTTCTTGTTAGCAATATCATGCAACAAAGGAAAAACACAGCATATCATTCTGTAACTCAGTGCGACTCAGTCTATAGCCTCCTGATCTTTTTTCCCAACATGCTCGACTGATTACAGTTTAGAAATACAGATGTTCTGTAGATTACACATACACATACACATACACATACATGCTAATTCTCCACTGGGTGCAGCAAATATTTTGTGAGTTAAATCCCACAAATGGCAACCAAATCTATACCAGGTCATGCTAATGAGGCCCTCCAGTGTACTCTCCAGTGTAACCACAGGCCAAATCTCAAGTGTCTCAAAGCACTAAATCTGTCTGTAAATGCTTGTCTGGCCACTTCAGTGACAAAACAACAACAATAGTCTCTCCATCATTTCGCCCACTCGCTCTCTGTTTAATCTGATTTGAATAATTTAAAGGCCAGGCCATGCGTGTCTTACCGTGTATTATGTTATGTGCATCAATCTCAATCGTTTACATTTTCACCACTTCAACCTTTTTTCGTTCCAAATGAAGCTCGGGTTTGTTTAAGGGCTGTTTATTTGTTTTTCAAAGAGCTTATTGAAACAGAAAAAAATAAAAATGAGCGTCAAGAACATTTAGAAAGGACGCCTTGTGATTGCAATTGGATTTAAAATCTATAAATAAAAATAATCTAGTGGACCGTAATTCAAGTTTCAGTGAAAGAGCTGGTGTCTTAGAACCATGGCCTCAATCTGGCCTTCAATCTATTTAAAATCAGGATTTAGAAAATGTGTTGGGCTTTTTGGGGGTTCTTTATTTTTGGTCATAAGTTTTGTAGGTGATGCATGATCAAACCGATACATAGCAATATAAGAGCACATTTTAGAGTAGTTGTTGATGTTGAGGTGGGGTTTGCTATAGATCTCACCTTCGGTCATTGACACAACACTGAGGTGAACATAAACAATTAGCTGTTCTTTTCCACTCGCTCTGATAATCTCATGCTGATGCTCATGCCAATTTCCCCTTTACAACAGATGAAAGATTTCTCTACTTCTACCCATACTGGCCATAGGTCCTTTGTAGGACTTCAATGCTCTCCTGGCAGGCCTGCCTCTAAGCAACATTTCATCTCTCCAACTAAGCCAGAATACAGCTTCCCTATTTACTTCCTATACCTCATTGAAAACATTGATGCATGCCAACAAAGCTGTTGTAAAATAGACCAGTACTCACTTTCCTTGTATATAAACACAAGGACATTTCAGTAGACCCCCGTATCCAGAGCAACTTACATTTATCTCATTTATACAAATGAGCAGCTATGAGGTTAAGGGCTTTGCTCAGGGACCCAGAAGTGGCCGTTTGGTATAAATGGGATTTAAACTCATGACCTTTGAATCGTGACTGTGATTACGAACTTAAGTCTAATGCCTTTACCACCTCCCTTTGTCACACCCTGCACGTCACTACGCTCCCTCTGATCTGGCATTGCTCGATTGCTCCTACCAACACTCAGGGTACAATGAACTTCCCAGTTGAATCTTTATTCAATAAAGTCCTAACTCTTTTTGAATTCTTACATTAAATTATTTTCAGTATTATGTCAAAAACAGAGTTTTTTTTTTTACTAATAATGCATATAGCTTATCAGCACATTAACCAAGATCAGGAATTATATCTAAATTGTTTATTAATAGATTTTTGGTTGAGGGAATCTGCCAAAAGGTATAAATATTGTTAATATGAAATCACCACCTTTGAGATATGAATGCTTTTTAATAGCTTTAGTTTCTGTAGCACAAGGCTCAAGCATTTACTGACACAAAATTATAAATTATAATTCATTTCTTTATTGTTTGCTTGCTGAATGAACGCTTGTGTGGCACCATGTTACCATTATGATATTGTCTATCTGTACTCACCTATAATATGAGGTGGAAGCTCAGCGGTTAAGGCATTAGACTTTGGTTATAAAGGTCATTAGTTACAATTCCAGCCACACCATGCTGCCACTCCTGGGCCCCTGAGCAAGGCTCTTAACACCATAGCTGTTCAGTTGTACAGTATGAATGAGATAAATGTAAGTTGTTCTGGGCAAGGGTTTCTGCCATATGTCAAGTCAAGTCAAGAAGCTTTTATTGTCATTTCAACCAAATATACTGTAGCTGACGCAGTACACAGTGAAATGAGTTAACGTTCCTCCAGAACCCTGGTGCTACATAAAACAACATAAAACAACAACAGAGCTACATAATAGAACACAGAGCTACAGAATTAAAGTAAGTTGTCCTCACCACATAAAAGTGCATCGTGTGCAACCTGGTGCAAACAGTGCATACAAGACAGTGTTAATACACAAAACACAAAAAAGCACCGCCAGTAAACCTACTGTATGATCTACAGTACAGTGTGCAAAAAAGAACTGGATTCAGAAATGTACTTTTAATGTATATGCTGTTAAATGTAACATTTTAAATAAAGCTTTAAAGTCAGTTCAGGATAAGAGCGTCTGCCATTAAATGCTGTCTCCGGTAAATTGTCTATTGCGTTACACTCACCACACATTTGTAAGCATGAAGAATTGATTGCATAAGTGTGCAGAAAAGGTAGGATGGGCTGAGTGTTAGGTAACCATGGCTGTACTTGTGATGGGATGGGTGCAGTGGAGACAGTGGGCCAGGCTTGTTGGATTGCTGATGATCTGCAGACACAGAGGATCTGCATCTCACAGGGCCAACAATCGGAGGGAGGGAAACAATTGCCATGGAGATGGAGAGAACTATGCCTCTGGCTGTGGAGGAGGAGTAATGACAATGTAAATAAAGCGAAAGTGAAGAGTGGGAGTGGGAAAAGAAGACAAGAAAGACAGACCATGTCAGTGTGTGTGTGTGTGTGTGTGTGTGTGTGTGTGTGTGTGTGTGTGTGTGTGTGTGTGTGTGTGTGTGTGTAATTAAAAGTTTGCAATATTGTAAAACATGTTGTTATGATGTGACTTCGAGCTCAGAAAACATTCTCAATCCTCATAATGAGGAAAAAACATTCACTGACAGAAAACTGTGCTGCTTGATTAATGTTGTAGGTCTCACACTTGCTTCAGTGTCACATGGTTTCTGCCTGATGCTATTGTTAGACTTTAGCATGTGCAAAATTAGGTAGACATAGTGCCTTTCACACATATTTGCATCCTTGGTGAAGATGAACGAAGAGAGCTGCAAAACATTGTCTTTATTGTTTCCAAAAAAATTCCCATAAATACTCTGCTGTCATGGATATCAAGCAATTTCGAACAGAAGAATTATTTATATACTGTATCTCACAAGGTGGGTGAACCCCTCACATCCCAGCAATCGTTTTAGTATATTTTCTAAAGAGGAAATACTATAGAAATTAAACTTGGATATATTTTAGAGTAGCCAATGTGCAGCTTGTATAGCAGTATAGATTTACTATCCTCTGAAAACAACTCAACATACAGCCATTACTGTTAAAATAACTGGCAACAAAAGTGAGTGCACCCTAAGTGAACTCGCCAAAACTGTTTCCGAAGTGTCAATGTTTTGTGCGAGCAACATTATAATCCAGCACTGCTTTAATCCTCCTGGGCATGGAATTCACCAGAGCTGCACAGGTTGTTGCTGGGATCCTCTTCCATTCCTCCATAATGACATCACGAAGCTGCTAGATGTTAGACACATGGCGCTTTTCCACCTTCCACTTGATGATGTTTAACAGTTGCTCAATAGGTTTCAGGTCTGGAGACATACTTGGCCACTCCATCACCTTCACTCAGTTTCCCAAGCAAGGCAGTTGTCATCTTGACGGTGTGTTTGGAGTCGTTGTTATGTTGGAAAACTGCTGTTCGGCCAAGTTTCTGGAGGAAGAGCATCATGTTTTGCTTCAGAATGTCCAGAACATGTTGGAATACATGTTTCTCTTAATGAATCGCAGCTCCCCAGTACCAGCAGCACTTATGCAGCCCCAGACCATGATGCAACCACCACCATGCTTGACTATAAGCAAGACACAATTTCATTGGTCCTCCTTACCAGGGTGTCGCCATACATGCTGGACACCATCTAAGCCAAACAAGCTTATCAGACCACAGGACATAATTCCAGGAATTCATACTCTTCAGGTTGTCTTCAGCAAACTGTTTCTTGTGAGCCAGCTTCAAAAGAGGCTTCCTTCTTTTCAAATTTGATCTCGTCTAGAAAAGCTTCTGTATGACCCTGGCCACTGCACCACTTCAGATCAGTAAGTCAGGGTGTTTCAGGGTGTTACAGATCTTCTTATAGCCTCGGCCATATTTTTGAAGAGCAACAACTCTCAAATCTGAGGATTCTCAAATCCTCAGATTTTGCCACGAGGTGCCATGAAGAATATCCAGTGGTCAGTATGAGAGAATTGTACTCGAAGCACCACATTTTAACTGCTCTAATAGGAGATACACAAATTTGTATGGTCCTGTCAAGCAGACAAAAACATGAACTTTATGGGAAGTTATTGTTTAGAAAGTGACAAATAGTTTTAAAAACAATAAGATGTATTTTAAATATAGATTCATTTCTCCTAGATTTCTCGCTAAACTGTTTAACTGTTTAAACAATCATATAACACGAAGACATGTCCTAATAATCACACAGAATACAGATTAACATAGCAGAAGTAGAGCAGCATCTTCCTGGAGACAGAACAGGAAAAGAACATCTGGGTTTATTAAATTTTTTATATTTTGTTTCTTTTTTGTACTACAGAGCCGTGTTTTTGAAAGGGCCATGCATTAGAAGTCAAAAGGCACAAAAGTAAATGAATCTGTACCATATTAAATGACCTCACATCATATTTTTTACATTGCATGGAATTGCATTGTGTTGAATCAAACCGAAATCGGATCGCACTGCATTGTAATAGGGGGGAATTGTATCACCACATCGCTAGCTGCTTCGTATGTTTTGTATATGTCATATGTCTTATGACTATTCTTGGTGTTATTGTGTTAGAAGATGATCTGACATGGATAGCATAAATCCAATCTTGTAGTCTTTCTAATCTTGTCACTTATTTTGGTAGATTTTAAAATAGTAAATCCATCTGTTTATCTAAAATCAAAATAAGACTCATACTGTTTGTGAAATGAAAGCATTGTGGGTATGCATTAGATAATCAGTTATTCAGCTCCTAATATTGCCTCTTTTTATAGCTGTTTTTATCTTGAGTGGAGATGAGGGATGGTCTGAGGCTTACTGAGAGCTTTTCTTTTCTCTCTGAATCTGGGTTTAATATTGGTTAATATAACATCTCGAATACAGCTCAATGCTGTACGTATTACTTATGAAAGAGATGAGCTACACGGAGAAAGGCACAATATAATGCAATACGAAGAGAAGGCTAGCAGAGCATGTCACTCCAATAAACATTATTTGAAAAACAAGGGATCAAGCAAAAGCTAAAGGATTATATTGTGGCTTGTAGCTAAATATATAAGAAATATATAAGGAAGATATATATATATATATATACACTGCACTGCAGGCTATTAAAGTGTATATAAGCCGCCAGCACTTCGCCATGAACTTTTTTTTATGGAGTGGGCGTGTGGAGAAATGTTTACTGTAGAGGCTTCTTACTGCATTTTCACCTTTGGGTGCAAATCGAAATAAAAATATTCACATCTTGGAGCTACAATTTCTGTCTATTACAAAAAAAGTCAAGTAATAGCTATTATTGGTTGCTTTTAAAATGTCAGAAATAGATATAGGTATAGATATAGATATAGATATAGAAAAAGATATATACCCAACCAAATTCCAAAAAAAAGAAGAACTATGTGTAAAATGGAAATAACAAAAATGTTAAGTTATATTAAGATTAAACAGATTTAGCAATGAATGAGGTCAATTGACAGGTCTTAAGATGTTTGGGTGTAAATAGTATATCATAGAGAGGCGAAGTCTCTTTTAGAAGTAAAGATGGGCAGATCTTCACCAATCTGTAAAAAACTGTGTCTACAAATTGTGGAACAATTTCTAGATTCACGATAGCTTCTCTATTGTGTTTAGGTTGGGCCAATCAAGCATGGTCCTTAAACCATGTATTAGTACTTTTGTCAGTGTGGGCAGGTGCCAAGTCCTGCTGAAAAATGAAATCAGCATCTCCATAAAGCTGGTCAGCAGAGGGAAGCATGAAGTTCTCTAAAACTTCCTGGTAGATGTCTGCTCTGACCTTCTACCTGATAAAAAACCAGTGGACCCACACCATCCATGGCTCCCCAAACCACCACTGACTGTGGAAAACACTGGTCCTCAAGCCACTTGGATTATGTGCCTCTCCTCTCTTCCTTCAGACTCTGGGACCTTGATATCCAAATGAAATGCAAAATTTACTTTCATCTGAAAAGATGATTTTGGCCCATTGAGAAACAGTCCAGTCCTTTTTGTCCTTTGCCAAGGTAAGGCGCTTCTGACGTTGTCTCTGGTTCAAGAGTGGCTTGAGACAAGAAATGCGTCAGTTGTAGCCCCTGTCCTGGATACTGTTCATCTGTGCGTGGTGTCTCTTGAAGCACTGACTCCAGCTGCAGTCCGTTCTTTGTGAATCTCCTCCAAATCTTTGAATTCACCAAATATTGAATTTTTTCCACAATATTTATATATATTATTTTATATAAATGAGGTACTGAATTGTAACTTTTTATCAGCTGTAAACTATAATCAAAATTAAAAGGCAAAAACACTTGCACCCATGTATATACAGTATATATAAAGTCTAAATATATATTTCAGACTCATCATCAGCTGCACTTTAATCTTCCCCTGGAAAAAAAGACATTTCTTCCATTAGAGAGGAAAAAACCTTCCATTTGTAAAACCATGACCATTCAGGAACTAGCATCAGAATGCCAAAGTGTATGTTTTTGTGACTCTGTGTGTGTTTGTGTGTGCGAGGATATCTCCTATTACAGCTCACAGCTCACGTCAGATAGAAAGGGTCAGGACAACAGCAACCACTGCATGCGCAATGAGAGGCTTTCAATGCCCCTGCTTTCGCCAGCAGTCTCGTATCGTTCTTTCATTGCCACAGCAACGTGTGTAGCAGGCAGTATTTTTATCCCTGCTCCTGTGAGTGGGGTGTACTGTATGCAGTTAAGCGACATAGAGCTGCTTCAGAAGTGTGGCAATAGGAAGGAAAGGCCTTTGTCGACTCGGAAACGTCAATGCCGTTCACATTCTGACGTAGGCACGGCTATCCGACTACTGCGTTTTGTGCTTGAGGAGGAGGAACTTCAGCTCTGTTCCCTGTCAGGTCGCTTGAAAAAGTCACATAGACATGAGTTTAGTGCCTAACTTGAGCAGGTAAAAGGTAAAGGTATTCAACATTACATAAAATATACAATTACAGTAAGTGATTTTTTAATTACTTACAAATTAAAGTGTCACCAATTTACCTTGTTATGTCAAGAAGTCAAGAAAATATCTTTTATTGTCATTTTAACCATATGTAGCTGAGATAATACACAGTGAAATGAAACAACGTTTCTCCAGGACCCCGCTGCTGCATAAACAACCTAGAGCCATATCACACAATATAGAGCTACATAACACAACACAGAGCTACATAACACAATACAGAGCTCCATAACACAACACAGAGCTCCATAACACAACACAGAGCTCCATAACACAACACAGAGCTATATAACACAACACAGAGCTACATAACACAACACAGAGCTACATAACACAACACAGAGCTACATAACACAACAGAGCTACATAACACAACACAGAGCTACATAACACAGCACAGAGCTACATAACACAACACAGAGCTACATAACACAACACAGAGCTACATAACACAAAACAGAGCTCCATAACACAACACAGAGCTACATAACACAATACAGAGCTACATAACACAACACAGAGCTAGATAACACAATACAGAGCTACATAGCACAACACAGAGCTACATAACACAATACAGAGCTCCATAACACAACACAGAGCTACATAACACAATACAGAGCTCCATAACACAACACAGAGCTACATAACACAACACAGAGCTACATAACACAGCACAGAGTGTTAGAGCTACATAACTACATAACACAACACAAAGCTACATAACACAACACAGAGCTACATACCACAACATAGAGCCACATAACACAACACAGAGCTACACAACACAGAGCTGCATAACACAACAAAGAGCCACATAACACAACACAGAGCTACATAACACAACACAGAGCTGCATAACACAACATAGAGCCACATAACACAACACAGAGCTACATAACACAACATAGAGCCACATACAACACAGAGCCACATAACACAACACAGAGCTGCATAACACAACACAGAGCTACATAATACAACACAGAGCTACATAACACAACACAGAGCTACATAACACAAAACAGAGCTACATAACACAACATAGAGCTACATAACACAACACAGAGCTACATACACAACACAGAGCTAAGGACTAAAAGTAAGTTGTCCTCGCCACATACCATGTATTGTGTACAACCAATGCAAAGACACAATACAAAACCAAACTGTACAGGACAGATACACAAAATAGACAAAATAGTGCCAACCAGTATACATTCTGTATAATGTTATATAATACAATGTGCAAAAATGGGAGAACTGTGAACGAGGAGGGTTGTATATGAATTGAATTGAGTATTTAAGTGTGTGTTTGAGTTTGTATTAAAATGTTGTAGATGTGATTTAGTAGGTCTACTACCCTACCAATTAAAAGTTTCATTTACAATGGACAGTACAATTTCTTTCACTCGTATTTCTTTTATTTATATTCGAGTTTTTAAGTATAGGAAAGCCAGATGCTGCAATAATTCAGTTTTCAGAACTGTTCCATACAGAACCTAATGGATGCAATTCTTCATGAACAATGGAACGTAGAATAAAAACTTGCCTTTTAAACAGGTGCTAAAAATGTGGACATTTTTTTTCTCTTTCTGACTGTCTGGGTTGGTTTGTCGTAGGGGGAAAAAAAAAAGCTAGTAGGATAAAAAAGAATAAAAATAAAGAGGTACAATGACGTGCAATTCCTTTCATCAAGTGGTAATTTTTTTTAAATAATAGTTACAATTATAATAACTGCATGTATTAATGAGCATCCCACTCTCTTTCCAAAATATATATTTCTTTCATATTTTTGAAACTTTCCATAAAAATTGGTGACAATCATCATTTCCTCTCCGCTGGATACTTGCCGCCGCTGCCTCTCCGGGTTAATGTCCGCCTTTGTCTTTCTTTTTCACTCTCTATCCCGAGTACATGCATCGGCGATGATGATGCATCCCAGAGCTGCCAGGGGAGAGGGCCGGTTGCCATGGAGACGTGGGTGGTGGAGCTGGGCGGCACGCTGCAGTGTGTTGGAGACACGACCGTGACTCATTATGTTTGCTTGCCTTGCCTTCCAGTGACGAAAGAGGGGAAGTGGTACACATCTGCTGCTGGATTATCTTTCATTACAGGTTCTCTCTCTCTCTCTCTCTCTCTCTCTCTCTCTATCTATCAATCTTTCTCTCTCTCTGTATATCCACACTCTTTTATCTCTATCCCTGTGCATTACACTGCCATTATCTAATGGAAAGGCTGTTCATGTATGCAGCACAGCAACAAGCCGTGAATCTGAACTTCCACACTGTGTTGCTTTTCCATGGAATCCGCCATTATCTAATGGAAAGGCTGTTCATGTATGCAGCACAGCAACAAGCCGCGAATCTGAACTTCCACACTGTGTTGCTTTTCCATGGAATCCTAAATGATTATGTGATCACACAGATTCTTTATTTTAAATGCCAGATGTCATAATGTTGAGAACGCAGGGGTTAGAGGGTCTATTCGTATATGTAGTAAGCAGACTACGAGTATAAGAACAATTGATCCATAAGATCCCACGGAGAGCAAAATGTTTTCTTCAGCGCAGACAAAAGCAAGCATTATTTGGTTACGCATGTACACTGTAATTCAGGGTGACTGATGCTTGGCAGCACACGGATACTCCCTAGGAATCTTAGTAATTCATTGTAATAGGCTCTTTTCAACCCATTACACCAGAAGTAGCATTTAAAGATCTGAAGATAAATATAGTTTCTCAATAACTGCTATGACTGTGATCTTCCCAATCACCATTAATGTACTTGACACAGATGAAGACCTTTTAACGAATCTCAATCGCTGCCTTCAGCTGGATTAATTGAATATCCTCCTGTGGCTTTTAAGCAAATCGGAAAAACGGTCATGTGACACATGGAGCAAAGGACGAAAAGCTTTCTGATTACGTAATGTGCAGCCCAATCATGAAACATGATTCTTATCAGGAAATGCAAACGCAATGGATTTAAGGCAGTAACTCACACTGTGCCTGTTTGCTTCCACGTACGTGTGTGTGTGTGTGTGTGTGTGTGTGTGTGTGTGCGTGCTCTAGCTATATCTCGTCATTACTATACACTGTTGGATGTGAGTTCATCCCTTGAGATTTGTCTCTTCCGAAGAGTGCAGTTCCCTGTGGTGGAGAGTTTTCTCATACAAGTGATTGCTTTCTTCACAACATTACAAAACTGTATGTTTGCCCCTGAGGCACACACACACCACACACACACCACACACACACACACACACACACACACACACACACACACACACACACACACACACACACACACAAACCTCTCTCTCTGGGAGGCTTTTATCTTTTGGCCAATCCTGTCCATAGTTTAATTAGTTTTAATGAATGATAATTTAACTAATTTAACTAATCTGGCATTAAATATGCCACCACACAATACAGTGTAATATCACATTTATGAGAGAAAAAATATTTCTGCCACTGTCAGTAATTTTAATCTGACCCTAATATTTTGCACTAGCTGAGGAAAAATATTGTATTTTTTTATGGCGTCATTACCAGTTAGGACGTTGTGATTTTGTCCTGTCCGCTCATGTGATTACAATATGGGTGCGTAATTTTAAAGAAACAGAACAAGGCGTGTTGTGGAACGGAGCGGTATAGGGCTCCTCACGATAACACCTCCAACATCCTCGATATTCTCTGGTGTGCAAGAGGTTTAACACCACCTGAGGATTCATTTTTTAACTGGTTTGAACCGGTTTCTTTAAAATGAGCACACACGACACGATCATGATGTCCTAACTGGTAATGACTATCTGTGTAAAGCTGCTTTGTGACAATGTCCGTTGTTAAATTGTACAATTGCACATTGACAGTGTATAAATTGTACACTGAAATGTACATAGTCAAATAAAAATGAATTGAACTCAAGTGAATTAATGATGCAGAAATCCCCTTTGCGCAGCAACTCACACCATCACCATTCTTATAAAAGGTTTTTTACAAGGAACGCTTGTTGCGCACGACTCCACTCTCCATTATGACTAAAGGCAAGGCGTTCTAAAAAGTTTGCATTGGTTCCAAACAATTGCTGATGCACCAGGTTCACCAACTTCTAGTACCTAGTTTCCTTGCACCACCCTGTATTTTCTAAAAACAATCCATCTGTATTTCAACAGGACAAACTACAGTTCCCGGATAAACAACTCAAATAAAAGCACAGTGAACAGCAATTTCTGAGTAGTTTTGCTTATTGCAGAGACAAACTAGGCAGCGATAAAACTTTCGTTTGTTGGTGCATTTGTCTACTAGCGAGCCTCATTAATAATATCCCCACTTTCTAATATTTGCATCTCCCTGACTCATCCCAACACCCTTCCTTTGGATGGAGTGCCCTTCAATCGGACATTTACATTTATAGCATTTGGCAGACGCCATTATCCATAGCTACTTATAATTATCTTCTCATCCATACAACTGAGCAGTTGAAGGTTAAAAGCCTTCCTCTAGAGATCAGCTATGGGGGCATTTTGGGGGGAGGGGGATTTTAACTTACGACGTTTCCGTTCAGAAGTCTAACATCTTAACTAATGAGCTATCACCTCTTATTGAAGACCACTCTGTGCAGCTAAGGATGGTTCCACATGGACAGTCTAAATATCCATGAAGTTACTTAGCAACAATCCTTTGAGGATGGATTTGGACTGTAATTAATGTCAACAATTTAATTGGACATTCGGTGCAACCCAGATGAGGATGGGTTTCTCCCTTTCATCTGGTTCCTCTTAAGGTTTCTTCCTCATGCCATCTCAGGGAGTTTTTCCTCCCCACTGTTGCCACTGGCTCGCTCATTAGGGATAAACCTATAGGCATTAATTTATATTAATTTAATTTATAAACTCTTTATCTTGGTAAAGCTGCTTTGGAACAATGACCATTGTTAAAAGCAATACACAAAAAACCCTGAACAATTAAATAATATTTTAGTATAATCCAATTAATCAACCTATTCTATTGCATAATATATTAAAGTGCATTCCTATCCATATATCTATCTAATCTCCAGCACAATCCCTTAATTAACCCCCTAAAACTAATCATATTTTGTATTTCCGCATAGCTACAGTACATTTGGTTCAGAAGTTCAGCTTCATGACAAATGAACATGGCTGGAGGCTTTGAAACGTTCATATTTGCCGTATTAGGCTTATGAGGAGCCCTCGTGCTGATTTCTTAAATAAAAATCCAATTAGCTCTACTTTATTATCTCATTAAAGTCAAAGTCTTTTTGAACATGAAAGTAATTACACCTTTTTAACCCAGGAACAATAAGACTAATGAAAACGAGGCATGTCAACACTCACAGAGGCGTTTTTTTTTCCAGCAGCAGCCACTTTCCATATTCACCTCCATGCTTTCTTTTTGCTAAACAAAGCCAATAACTGGGGGATGTGACAAAATGTTGTGAATCTGTCTGAATAGAAGTGAGATGCTATTCTTGTCCCAGCGCACAGCGTGATCTGCTTGTAGTTGTGAAAGTGGAAGTTCACAGTTCTGCTAGAAATCTGCAAAAGAAGAATTCATCTGATTGACTGCTGCACCTTGGAAACTAAATCTCGTTTTCTCTTTGTGCTTTCTCTTGCTTTCTTCAGGGTCGTGCTCAAACTAAACACTCCTTTATAATCTTAAACCCTCACCTTCAAATCACAAGAAAAGGTTTAATAAACCCCTGTTACTATTAGGCTTGTATTCTTAAATGTTATTTTTGGATTTATTATTTATTATTATTGAAAAAAAAAAGACAGAAGGCGGAGCTGGAGGTGGAAAAATTCTGGAAAAAAAAAAGCTGAAGTTAATATGAGGATATGAGGAATATTGAAGAATGCTGAGGATTGAGCCGCCAAGCAGGAGGAAAAGAGGAAGGCCAAGAAGGAGGTTTATGGATGTTTGAAAGAGGCAGATACTGTTAACTTTGCATCAAATTTATTTTCAGAAAAGATTAAGAAGTCCACAGTGGTACCATTTTATACACCATGATTATTATACGACAAGTTCAGGCGAGTTTATTACATCTTGTACACGATGAAAATGTCCTCTGACAGCCTGAACGATTGTATGGTCCAGAGTGAGCTATCAGTGTCCAAGAGCCCTTTAATGACTGGAACATTCAGACCTGATGCAGAACAAAATGTTAACAGACAGGGGTTTTCTAAATGAGACTGAAAACCTGTTAAATATTGGTCTAAGCATCGAAAACACATCCCAGTAGGCAGGAGATGGTGGCAGTAAACAGACACTGTGCAGGTCTGCCAAACAATTCGGTGTACTTACTTATATCCTGTTTGGATAAAAATAAGTTACTCATACCAAAGTAGCTGCTACACTGGATGTCAAATGTATGTGGACACTCTTGACTATAACAACCATATTGGTTGTTTATCATCCCATTCCAAAGATGAAAGATGGCAGGAATCAATCAAGCAATGAAAAATAAGGTTTCTAATTGAGCTTGGGAAGGGGTGGCTCAGTGGTTAAGATTCTGGGCTTCTATTCAGAAGGTCAGAAGTTCAAATCCCACCACCACCACCACCAGGCTGCCTTTGCTGGGCCCTTGAGCAGGGTCCATAACCCTCAACCGCTTAGTTGTATGAATAAGATAATTGCTCTGGATAAGGGCATCTGTCAAATTCTGTAAATAATAATGCAATTGGTAAAGGCTTTCTTTTTTCTCAGGCTTTGTTATAGTCTTTCACAAACTTTCTGTCTGGACGTTGTGGAAAATGAAAGTCTGCTATTGAAGAACGTCTTGTATTACTCCTGTCCTGCTTGAATAATTGCCTTACTGAGACATCACCAGATACATAACATTTGGTGGCATGATCACAAGCATTTGTGCCCTAATAAACAGGCTATAACACTTGAGGTTCATAGATTGTACATGTACAGTGCTTACTGTATGGCAGATTAGTGATGAATAATTATAATAACTGATATAATTTATTTAAAGTGTGCATTATAGTGTTAATAATAGAGAGAAACTGTATAATATTTGACAAGCAGGTGGTGTGAATTTCCCACTTGCAGTCCTCTAAAGGCAGCGTTAGCCAACTGAAATTTGTTTTTCAGACACACAGGACAGGAAGTGAATAACAGCATGACCCTTTGGATCTCCAACAGTAACAATAATCCATCTGCTCTCATGCCAACAGGAAAAAAAATAACAATAAAACCTGAAGTATTGCAAGAAAACTAGGACAATATGGAGGATTTGCATAGGTGAAAAAAAACAAAAAAACAGCAGACTTAACATCTAAAGTCTCAGTGGAAGTCATTGCTTTTCACTCTAATGCACCTGCTCATTTGTGCGTTGTTAATGTGAATCTCATGCAGAGCCATGCGCCTGTAAATTACATCTGTGTCCACCGACAATCCTCCATTTATTTCTCATGTTATTCCTTTTCTTGATATTATCTGCATTAATTATAGAAGCAAACGGTTAGCTGTCAGCGCTTGCATTAGCAAGAGTCTCTCCACCGCGTGTTCTTACACACCATATGGAATTGCATACTGCTTCCATCTGCACTGACTGTTTATCTAAAACGTCCTGGCTCGCTCACTAGCTCACGCTTACATGCCCTTAAAAATGTGCTAGAAGTTTCCAGTCAGAGGCTTGTTTGCGCGTAGTTAGCATCGGATTGCTATGCATCAGACACTACAGTCTTGAGTAAGAGCTCTGGTGTTAAATTAGAAAGCATCTTCAGCACTTTATAATATGTCAAGTGGCAGTGCATTTTACTAATAAACACACTCAGGGGAGTGGAGCACTTGGTGGCATGCATTTTATTACCATTTTGCCTCACCGGGGGTACGCCAGTAGAGGCGGGGGTTGATCTTGTTCATGAACATAAGTATATACACACTTATTCACTGAAGCATTAATATTAATAAGCATCATGACTTTTTTTTTTTCAGAATAAAATGTTATATATAAATATTAAATATATAAAAAAAATTCGTCAAATATTATTTGGAATAGAACGTCAAATTTCATGAAAATAGTTAGTGACTAAGGTCTCTGAATAGATAAAACAATTTAGTGCAACATTGGTTCTTGGGGGTGGAATTGATTTTGGAATAAGGTGAAGATTTCCACAGCAGGGTCATCAAACCGCTGCCTTCAAATGTAATTAGCCTCAGAGCTGCCAACATAATTTTTCTCCTCAGCAAGTCACCTGAACATGCTGCGATCTGGAATATTACCAGACTCGTAGTGCTAGTGAACAGGAGAAACATCTCAGGGGAAAAAAAAGTGCTTGGCATTGCGTTGATTTTAGATGGTGTACAGTACCGTACTGTGGCAGTCAGCCTTTTTGTTCTAGCAGCTATTCAGTGAAGTATGTGCCTAAGCTTTTCAAGTGACAAGCTGAGATAATTAGGCAATTATTTTCATCATGAAAAAAAAAAACAGCCATCAAATTTTAACCGTGCCAATATTTGCACGAAGCATGCGGCAGTAATTGTGGTTTTATGTACAGTATGTTGTCTGTAGCATAGAGTGTATATGGTCAGCTTAATGGTTCTGTCCTTTATTTGATAAGGATTGACCTCTCGTTATCTGAGACGCATTAACGTACAGCTGAGAGTAAATGCAGGCATCCGTCATGGTTTCTGGGTGACCATTTTTACAGATTATGTGCAAAACACAGTGCTTTCAGTGCTTATTTGGGGTTTGTCGGCATGGAAATGACATTATTACGTAATTACGGTTGTGTGGTTTGAGCAAACAAAACGGTTTACAGCCATATGCTCGGGTGTACAACTAAACAAATTGATTTCATCGTTCGGTCTGCCTGTTTTATCCCTGATATATTTTTAGGTTTAAATGCAAGTGCTTGTGTTTAAACACAGTAGTATAGATGTTTGTCCACATGCTTCGACTCGACTTCGAATCGAGCAAACTTGGCTTTGCATGCAGGTGATTTGTAAAATCTCATTGGACCCAAGAGAAAAAGTAAATAAATGATAAGTAGCAGCTTTACAAATATGCAGAACTTTCCCATATGATGCTTATATTGAATACATTCTATGATAGCTAATTAATAAGCATAATAATCATGATACTAGATAATAGATGTTTTTGTTTACTAACACTGGCATTAAAAGAGTAATATACTCAAGAACATCCTGGTGTACATCCTTAGTGTATATGACGGACCTCTGGTTCCTGGGTATATAAGAGGTAATGCACTTAATTTACATTTACATTATGTATCACACATCTTTATCCAGAGCGACGTACAATTAATTGAATGTTAAAGGCTTTGCTCAGGGGCTCATCAGGGGTTTGGTCGTGGTGGGATTCAAACTATTGACCTTCTGTTCAGAACTCCAAAAGCTGAGCTATTACTTCCCTGATTAATACACTAACTTTACCCATTCTCATTCATTTTCAACTGCACCGGTTTACTTTCAATACACCAAACATACAATAACAAAGGACTAATCGGTTTGTTTAAAAGCCTCTGATTTGTGAGTTGGTCTGAAATGTCTTGATAAAAAAATGTTACAATTCGTGAACCTTCTCACTTTCTATGTAAATTTCTGTCAACCTAAATATTTTTTATAAAATATGCATCAAAAGGAAGTTAAAACCCTGTTTGAGATTTTCATCAAGACATAAATTTACTCGGGTTTTATCAGATCAGACGACATGCTGCTTGGCGCGGGTGTGAAAAAATTATAATGATCATCTGTAGTCAGGCTGCAAGGTGTTTAAACAGGTGCAAACATGGTTTTTAGATATATAATTTTTGTATAAAGCAGCCGTGATATATTCTGGGTGTAATGAAGTAAAGCACCGAATCGAACACGTTTTCAAAGCAAAAATATGTGTCCATGTGAAGTCAAATCTGCCTTGACGAACGCACTCACACACCATGTGCGTATTACTGGATTTTGTTTAGTCATTTCCTGGTACTCATCAAATGCCTTTTAAATGAATAAATAGAACGCAATTAAGTTAAAATGGCTGTAACCTTCTGTGTGAGCGTGTATTGAGAAGGCAAAGCTATTGAAACAGTCGAAAGCTCAAGGCTGTTTATTGTAGGTGTGAATAAAATGACCATCACTGAGACACTGGAAAAAACGTGACTCATTCGAATGGAAGCCTTCACTCTGCCGCTTGAGAAGCTCCAAAGCTTTATTCTGTGACCTCGATTCACTGCAAAGTTGTTGAGCGCAATTACTGAAGGCCTTCTGATTCCGAATGCGTCACTCAAAGCCAGGAAAACGAGTGCTGCTTTTTTTTTTTTTATTATCCTGACTTGACCATACATGAAGAAGCGCATTCCCCGCCAGGACCTTGTGGAAAAAATGAGAAGTGAATAGGAACAAAGCGATGGTTGATGAAGCGCTCCCTGACATCACGGCACGGCTCGAACGCTTTATGTAACATGATACCACAACGCAATTACCGCCTCTCATGGGCTCTTGTGTTTGCCCATCCATTTACACAGGAAATGGCTGATAAATGTTTGCTCTCTCAACATCAGGTTAGACACAAGTGAAAAAGTGCTTACGACTTTGAGTTTATTTTATTTTTTTATAGTGACGTTCTTCAGGAGGCAGTAGTGTACTATGAGTAAATACATAAAGGAAGTCAAAGAATCATTAGACAGGTGCCGAATAACGTACTCTTTTGTTTGTGCATAACGGTACTCATGCTTCAGACCAGGATTCTACACAAGACGTAAATCACACGACCACAGACTATTCCATGGGGGTTCGAAAGATGATAAAGATGTGACACGAATAGAGAGAACTTCTCAAATCCACAAATTCTGACCGAAATATAGCAGAGGACTTTTGTGGCCAAAGAGGGGAGCAAAATAGTGGCGCCCAAGATCCTGTGAATAATAGTTTCTTGTCAATAACTCCATACTCAACAATTTCATTTGCGAAAATATTGACTTTTTGCAGCCTCAAAGTAATCTATTGAGGACCATACAGGTCTTTTATCGAACACTGCAAAATGAGCGATCATAAGGTTACAGTGCAATTGATACTTCAGTACACTTTAATTCCAATTTTACAAGATTGAAGAAAACATGCATATAACCATTAAAAAAAAACTGACAATTAATGTTTTTTTGCTTCAATTTAATTTACTTAATTTATGTCCAATCTATAATCCATACTACCAAAGTGACCTCATTAGTCACCTCAAGTCAAATTGGCTTTTCTTGTCATTCCAACCTTATTCCAGTACACATTAAACAACATTCTCCCAAGGACAATAACAAAAAGTAACAAAAAACACAATATTACACTAAACGAACTTACGTAAATTGTGACATTTAAGGCAAAAAACATGACATCACATTTTTTTTAATAATAAGGTCAGAATCACATGGTCCTTTACACTATGTAATTTATATTGGCATGTAAAAGTGGGCGCAGTCCCAGGTGCTCGTTTAAAGAGTACACAGTGTATTTCATTGCTGATTTTAGGACTTTTTTTAAGTCAAATTTTAAGATTAGCCAAAACATTTACTGCTAACTAATTATAATAAAATAAAATCACAGGTATCTGCACACATTTCATGTGAAATCATGCTTCAGGACTCCTCTCTGTTCTGACAGGTTGTAAAGACCCACATCTTTCATCAGTATTAAGTTAGTGCCTGTCAAAAGTTTGGAAACACCTAGTTTTATATTGCCTTTGAGAGATACATGCAAGTTCCTTGTGCTTCTATGCAACCATCTAACTGTTTTTTTTTTCATTGCATTAACGTTATAAACGTTTACTTTGACCAAACAAATCAATAACTGTACAGATGTTCCAATTTATTTTCAATTACAAATAGCATGAGCATGAAGAGCATCCAGATAGTGTGTTTCTCCAAACATTCAGCTTACATACTTTACCATGCCTCTTGTACAACTTGCCAAAGTCGTTCTTCACTAGTTCATCTAGTTTCAGTTCATCCCAGAGCAGTTTAATAGGATTTAGGTGCAGTGAATGGGCAGGACAGTCCATGATAGATAACACTCCAGCTGACTGTTTGCTCTCTAAACAATGATTACAGAGCTTGTTGTATGGTGAAGTTGCTTCCACTGAGCTGCAGTCCAGATGGAATTACATGAAATTGTATGGAATAATCTTCATGTTGGTTTAGTAATCTTATTACACAGAATAGGACGTTTTGGAGACAAGGTGAGGGAGGTGAGATTGAGATGGTTTGGACATGTGCAGAGGAGGGACATGGGGTATATCAGTAGGAGAATGCTGAGGATGGAGCCACCAGGAAGGAGGAAAAGAGGAAGGCCAAGGAGGAGGTTAATGGATGTGGTGAGGGAAAACATGCAGGTAGTTGGGGTTAAAGAGGCAGATGTAGAGGACAGGGTGGTATGGAGATGGATGATCTGCTGTGGCGCCCCCTAATGGGAGCAGCAGAAAGACGAAGAAGAAGAAGATCTCCAACCCTAAACCAAAACAACCCCAAACCATTATGCTTTCAACTTGTTTGACTGTGGGGGTGAGTGTGTCTGCTAAAATCTTCTCCCCTGTTTTTTGTCTTAAAAACTAGAATTTCTATTAGAATGATCTGTCTAAGATTTTCTGGTCATTCACTCTCCAATTTTCATGCCTTTTTGGCTTTTAACTAGTAAACCATAAAAGACTATGCGATTCCAATTTTTTGTCATTCTAACCTTTTCCTTCTCACTGAGTTTTAGGCTGATGGTATTTTTAGTGTGTATCTTAATGACCAGTATCAAAATGTATTTACTAATAAAGCACTTTTGTAATTCACTATGTAAGAACATCTGCCAGATGCAATAAATGTAAATGTAAAAAGCTTCAACTCTAGCCCTGCAGAAAAGACAACCGTTTCACAAGTCTTTGTGCAAAAATGATAAAAAAAAAATAGTATGTTTCATTTACACTCCTGCATTCTTTCTCGCTTGTAGACAAATCAAAATATAACTACTCCTCCTCTTCTTTATTTCTGAATCCGTTTTTTATTACATATTTCAGGTTGTTTTTTTACTGAGGACAATCTGCATTACTGTGCAGCTTTTACTGAGCCGCTTCAGTGGTTTTAAGCTGAAAGACTAATTGCCTCACCTTTTTTTGTGTCCGGTAGGAGGGATTCTGCATTCTGTAAGCCAGATGGTGGAGTGTTGGCACTCATCTCTTCCTCTGCAGGCAGCTTTTACAACTGGCCACATACATGCTGACTGATCTTTACAGCTTTTACCCGAGCTAAAGATAGCTCAAAAATGCATACTGTGTGCAACATGAATTTTAAATGAGCTGCAACTATTCGGTTCATCCAAAGCTGACATACTGTAATGCACAAAAGTGCACACCCTAAGGACCAATAGAAGAAGGTATTTTGTGCCAATACGCTTTGTTAAGTAATAATCATATTAATATTGTAATCGTTTTGTCCCTTTTAGTTTACAGATAATAAACAGGGGATAAGCCTAGTAACTTGTTGCAATACATGGACAGATCCTGAGCAGGGTCACAGTGGATCAAGAGCCTCTCCCAGAAAAACTGAGCGTAAGGAACACGGAAGGAAGTCTTGGAGTTACCAGTCAACCAAATGGTGGGCAATGGAATAAAAGCAGAAGATCCTGAGGAACCCCACGCAGACATGAGATCAATGTTAAATTCTTCACCCAATCACAAAATCAAACAACTGCAATGCAACAATAATTACTCTGTGATTAAGAGGACTTCAGAAGCATATTCATATAAATGCATGCATTCAATATAGGGCAGTCATAGGAAATGCATTGTTTTCTCACCCTTACAAAATATGTAGCATGTTTGCCAGCTTAAGGCATAATCATGAACAGGAGCATGATAAAAAAAAACATGTTCTTGTCTACAAAAATCTTTATTACACTATAGTTTTCCGATGATCCCATCGTAACTTAAAAAAAAAATCATAATTTGAAAAAGTCGAGACACGGCCTAGCTTACTCAGAAGTCTTTTAAGTATGGTGATCACTATGGGGTAGTATGCAAGTACTTTAATAATGTAACAAACTACAATACATAATGTAGCAAAACAGAGCAATTTACAGCGCTATAATTAATAACGTTTACAGAATATATGTTTGTTGCAGCGGGTGCGTGGACGAGTGCCAGTTCGCAGGTGGAGGCCAATATAAAGGAGAGAGACAGGAGCTAAAATTGGCCTTTGAAACACCAAAAAAACAGACAAAATGTGCTCTAGCATGAGACAACTGAAATCTGTCAACCACTAGCGAGAGTAAGGAATCTTACAAGGTGTGAGATGCAAACATCCTGGCAGCATCCCAACGTATCGTATTGTAAATAAGCTGCTACGTTTGTCCGCCGGACAAAATGTAAAACCTTTTTACAATTTTGTCGTATCGCTATTAGCATCGTATGATTGCAATATTTAAACCATATGTAATATGGGGACCATCTGTAATTTCTTCTTTCCAACATGAAGCCCTAGTGTCTGTTTATCTGTATATAAAAATAATTATGTCTGTCTAAGATCTCTATCAGCTCTAATTATAAACAGTTTTCTTGCTGTAATGTTTGCCTGGTTAAAACTAAGCCGCGCTATAAAAGCAGAAGCGTCGTGTTAAATTTATTGCACGGCTATTCAAGTCTGTAACGAGTGAGACGGAAAGCACAAGCTCCATAGACAGGATAAACAGGCCCTCTGCGCCCACTCCTGTCACAGCCCGGAGTCTATTCCTCGCTCTGGTGTGTCAATCAATCTGACGATTTCCTCATACAGAGAAAGACAGAGGCAGACAGCGAGACATGCACGCACTAGGATGTCCCAGGAGACTGAGCTCCCTCTTTAGGCCTGGAGTGTGACAATATTAACATTAGCACACACAGCGGCATTTCGCTACAGGGTGGCGCCTGCACCTACAGCAACCCAGCTTGATACACGTCGCTCCTCAGATCGCAAATACAACCCCCTACACACACACACACACACACACACACACACACACACACACGACATCTGTATTCTGAGCATAGCATCTCAGATTTAAAGAAGTCCAGTATTTCTCAGCATTTCTGATTTAGGCCCAAAGCACTGTGGTCTTACCTCTGTGATACTGGCGCGGTTTAACACGTCTGCGTTCCACAAGCCTACATCTTTACACAGTGCAGCCTCAATAGTGTGAATATCACTAGCTCTTCTACACACACTGTGTGTGGCTTTGCTTGCTTCACACACTCTCTGGGGTCCTGCGTGGCTATAATTGGATCATGGATCGTTCGAGGAGAAAATGCTTTTGTTTTTTTTGGTTTTTTTTATACTTAAAACACAATAGAAATTTGGAGTTTATTTTAAACACACTTTTCAATTTGCCTTTGTATTTTCCTATACAACACTGTTTTTATGGAGGGGAACCTTAGAAGGCTGTTGGGGATGTAAAAGTGCTGACATATACAGATATGCAGAGCAGCATGAAGCAGGGATGCCAAGTGCAGACATATTGCCTAGGGTGTGTGAGGAATAGGAAATAGTTTAATGCAGTCTTTGACTGTACACTTAAATAATGGCCTTGCGAATCGACATCCTTTGCATTTTCAGTGATGTGCACTCTTCGATCAAACAGGGTCAAAGTCACTGAGTTTAAATTGAATGCGAATTTGATCAGCGCCGATTCGTTCAGATATATTGCTGATTTAAAATTGCCCTGAAATTGATTTTATCAAGCTGCACCTTTTGTTATTCAGAATGCACTCCGGATTACAGGTTTTTGGTCAAATCTCATTTCTTTTTTCTTTCCTTTTCTCCATCTATCAACTAAAAGACTGAAACCTGTATTTTTGCAGAATATAAAGCAATCAAGTATAAAGGAACCTCTTAAGACTCTTGAAAATTGTAAATCAGAGTCTTGCTGTGTACTGATTTCAGCCTTCATGTGCTCTGGTGTGACGTCTGTTTTCAAATGATTAATAAATGACTTCCCCGCCACAAAAAGCAACTCAAAGACAGAAAAATATTAGCTCTTATTCATTGTCCTGCTTTTGGGCCTTGCTTTTGGGCGCTTTTGATCCAAAAAGGGAAACAAAACTAAAGAAAATTACATTGACTATATGACTAAAAGTTTGTAGACACCTGACCATCATTCATATGCAATATTTAAATCCTCTGTTAGATCACCATTCAATCAAAAGCAAATTTTTCATGCATTTATATATGACCTGACTTTATCTGTTATCACCATGAGCAAACACATGACCTCTTCTTATTCAATTACATGTCATGAATATTACTGATTTTCCACCATGAATCAGTTTTCCGAACCAAATCAACAGGTACAAAGTGAATTGGTGGAAAGAAGGTTATAATAATGTATAAGAGTATAGGAAGCAACCGTACATCGTGTTGCTCTGCAGCAAAGTGAAATTATCCAGTCCACAGAGCGAAGCAGTAATAAGGCGTGGATTATGCTATATATATATATATATATAAACAGGTACAAAGTGAATTGGTGGAAAGAAGGTTATAATAATGTATAAGAGTATAGGAAGCAACCGTACATCGTGTTGCTCTGCAGCAAAGTGAAATTATCCAGTCCACAGAGCGAAGCAGTAATAAGGCGTGGATTATGCTATATATATATATATATATACCCGTGTTCTCGGACTCCTCTCTCTCTCTCCACGGCTGCGCTTGCCCTTCCAGAGCGCACCCTGGATTACCCTGATCCTCCTGGTACGGCTGCATGTTCCTGCCCAGCTCCGTGCCTTCCCACGCGCGTCTGTGGATTACTCGTCCCGAGCGGATATATACTTTCGGTTTGTGACTCTCCGTATCCGGTGTGAGTGTTTTGAGTTGGCTTTGCCTTTTCTTTGAATTAAAACTATGTTTGCTGGCTTTTGGGCTTCCGCCTCCATTTCTCCACATAACATAAACAAACATAGCAGCTTTCATACTTGTGATGACTAGAACTTGTTTAAGTGATTTCATATGATCAGTAAAATGATTTCTTCTCAACATTGGAGAAAATAAAGCAACATATTAAGATTTCAAAAACTTTCAAAACTAGAAAGTATTAAATATTTTTGCATATTATCGGTTGCACAGACTATGTAATTAATACTTCATGTGTTTTTCTGAGCAGAACTGTAATCTACCTATTGAAGGGGAAAAACAAT